>WUQG02386779.1:0-17886 GCA_011317285.2 Androctonus mauritanicus | reverse complement strand
CTGTAAACATCATTCAGTCCAGTCACATAAATATTAAAAACACGTCTGGTTTTCACTTCAGATCCTCCTGATCGATCCCTCAACTGGCAATAAACTGTTATCAAAACTATAAATAATAGTTATATTCTTTACTATCAATATATAACAGATAGAAGGAAAAATGTGATCAAGTACTATTTACTCTGATGCTCACTGATCTAGTAAGCGTATCAGTCTCTTACTTGTTTAGTTATTGCAGTTTGAACATAAATATAATTTAACATATTTACTTTTAGTAATGCATGCAATTTGATCAGTTTTGAAGTAATTATGGTGAAATTTTGATCGGACGAATTAAATCAGAAGCTTCAATATAGATCGATAGACAAATTATAATAAATTTATTCTTTATTAAAATCTCTCTGATAAGTATAGTTTAAAATAAAAAAAAAATATTTCTAATATTAAAAAATTTTCATGAAGTAAATTCATTATTATTAAAAGTATTAATATAAACTAATGAGATAATCAATATTGAAGGATTTGTTTACAGAAATGATTTAAATATTTATCATTTCATCAAATTTCTTAATTTATTCAAAATTTGGATTAAATACATAAGTTATAAGATAATAGATGAGTTTCTTGTAAAAATAAAAAAAGGTATTAATTTTTATTTCTTTTTACTGATTTAAATTATAAAGAAAGAAAATACAAACTTCAAAAAATAAAAGCACAGAGTATTTCATAAAGAATTGAGAGGTTACAAAAATTTATTGGAAGAAAACTATTGAACTTATAATAATGAAACCAGTCCAGAACGAACGAGGAACTCAAATATTTTTTTATACCTAAAAATGCTCAATGTGTGCAGCAAGTGTGGCATGGCATATATTGACACGATAGTCTAGTTCTTGGCATACATGCATCAACATGGGCCTGTTGATAATTGCGATGATACGCTCTCTTATGTCTGGGTATTGGTGGGAAGAGTTTACTTTGATATAACCCCAGAAAAAGAAGTCACACGATGAGAGATCGGTGATCTAGGGAGCCACATCACACATGCAGCAGTCATTGCACAACAATGAATGCAAACTGCAGCTGAACAAAACACCCCTAATGGCAGGAATATGAACTATAAGCTTTACAAAATATGCATACGAAAACTGTTTGAGTTCCTTGTTCATTCTGGACTAGTTTCATTACTTTAGGTTCAATAATTTTCTTGCAATTAATTTTTGTAAGCCCTCAATTCTTTATGAAGGGTTTTGCTTGTACAGTATAGGCAAAACGTTTACTATCTGAGAAACCTTAGGCCTGTAACTAATTTTTCTTACAAAAACATTTCAAATCAGTATAATATCTTTCATATGCGGTAAATAATTTCAAATAGAGTATAATTTATAAATATTTTAGTATAAATTAAAAGGAATGATAATCTAATATTTCAATGTTTTGCTATGTATGGTTCTCGAGATATCTTAGTGACAACGAAGGAAAAAATTAAATATATTGTAAGGTGAAATTGTCAATTTTTCTTAAATTAATTAATATTATCGATTATACGAATTCTTTTCATTATTTGATTTTATTAGTCCAGTTTTCCCACTAATAACTTTTGAACTAATTACTAAATTTTAATGAAATTTGGTAGTGATATATAAATGTTATTAAAAGTCAACTCGACGTTGCATCGTTTAATCTTACAAATTAAAAAAAAAATTAAACGCTGTTATATTATTCACACTAGATGGCACTAAGTGTTAAGCAATCGGGAGTAACATATAGCTTTATTAAATCCTTAGCGCCATCTGTTATTAATAATATAAAAATGTTTTGATCAAAATTTAGGTAGCATATGGCTTGCTTGCATTTGCTCCTACGGCTCTTAGGTTGTAATATATTTAGATTATTATTTGTATGAATTAATATAAAAATGAATTGCATTTTAATATCCAAGCGGAACTAGGTATGCCAGTTAGTATATAACGATAATAATAACTACTATACATAACTACTGTATTTTTGTACAATTCAGTGTTGATAATAAAATTAACGAACTGTTTAATTGATTTTTATGATATTTGGCATATCGAGTATGAAATTATAGGTGATTTTGATGGCAAGTATTTTAATCTTTTCATTTTAATCATTCCAACAATAAACAATACATTTGAAAAGTAGCCTATTTTAATTCTTTTCGGAATTGTTTGTACATTTTAAGAATCAGTTATATTATTATTATATTGTTAATAATAATCTAACTTCGATCAGTTTTAGCAGACATCATCCCTTAAGGGTTAGTGCATCGCAAAACAGTATATGCGAAATTTATTTAAATTGAATGATATTTATGCAAAATATCGTGCTGAGAGACACCTATCTGGATAAATATAATCATTTAGTGATTATCTCTAAGAAGTTTGATTTCCTAGATGGTTTCAATAATATACATAATCTCTATTCAAATCGTATATTTTTCCATAAATACGAGAACATCTTTCTTCTGTTTTGTCAGTAATATTGATCTTCTAACCATCATTTCTCGAGATTTGGTTCCTAAATGGATTATAAGAATATATATGAATTTCATTCAAATTAATAATATTAACGCAAGTTGGCATGCTAATGCTGGACAATGATCAAACCTTATTTATGTACTACATACATTATTTCGTGTTGATTTAAAATGAAAAATAAAAACATGGCTTAAAAAGAATTAGCAAGAGAAGTATTTGGTATTTAAAAAAGTATTGTGATTTATCATTTTTGATATTAATTGGAAAATGTTACATAACATGAAATTGCAACTTTATAACTTTTTAGTGTCTTCAGTTCCTCTTAACCAGCAATGCACAGATCGTAGCCCTCCATTGATTTGTTGGCGGCCCGTCTAACTATGTGTTACTTTAACAAGTCACACAATCAACGAAATATTATTTGTAGTTTTATACAATGCATTTTCAAATAAGAAATTATTTTTACAGTGGTTCGATAATAATGCTTTTAAATAATAAGGAAAAAATAATAATCATATTTGTAATAATAAACATTTTTTTTATATTTTTGTTGTATTTATGTGTGTGAAATAGGTAATTTAAAAAAGTTGTACATGCTCACCTGGTAGCACTGCCACTTAACTAATGAAATTTAGAATTAATTTTGCGTTTAGCTATTACAAATGTCAAACCTAACATAAAAAAATTTGTTAAATTAATGTAATGCCAAGATCCAATTAAAAATTCTTTGTTTACTTTTGGTTGCATTTCTTTGTAACATATAATTAATAAACATGATGTGATATATAACTTTTATGATTTTTTAGTGGCCCTCCTATAAGTCACTGTGAATCTATGTGGGATAGGAATCCTTGGTCTTAACAAGTCTATGCATCCCTAATCTAAATCCTCTAAATTGCTTTCTGAAAGAGTTTTCCATGGCGAAACTCTAAAGATGTCCAAAATTCTGTACGAAAAAGATTGAAATTGTAAAATCATTATACTATATTTTCGTATCTTTTAGTAGAAGAATTTTTTTATTTTCCTCATAAAAGATTCATATTTATAAATAAATTTTAATAAAAATATTGTTCAATTTATATTTACAAATTTTGTTTTATTTATTTATTCTGTATATCAATAAGTTAGAGCGAGACATTGCTTATATGACACACTGAAGTGTCAGAACATCGAAATTGGAAACACATTGTTATAAGCGAAAAGCCGTAACGTGATCTTTTCAAATTTGCTTGTTTATTTATTTGAAGGTATAAATTTTGCAATCCTATACGGTTATAAATAAAATAACCTTACTGACTCTTCGAGTGCAATGTTTTGTATTCGTGGCATAATATGAGAAAACAGAACGAATGAAAAGTTTAACAGAATAGGCCGATATCACAAAGAAACACAAAAGTGTTGCCTAAATAATGGAATGTAAAATTTATTATTTATTGAATTTTTTTACATTTTTACATTTAACATATTACAGTCTTTTATTTATTATTATTTTTTTTAACTTTTATACATTTATTATTTTTTACATTTCCGAATACATGGTCTGTGTTATCACTGCAGACCATATATTCGAAATCTTGTATAAAGATCACCACCATCCAATAGATTTAAATATTTTATAAACATAAAATGAGATTACTCAAGTCCTGTGATTGAATAATGCAGTATATAAAAATTCAGTTATTGTATTAATATTTTTATTTATGTGATTTATTTAATTTTAAGTATGATTGTATTTAATTCATTAATTTTAATCTAAAGTAATTAATATGAAGCTAAATATAAAATTATCTTAATGATTTTTTTTTTCAAATTTTCCTTGATTCCATGATATAACTTGCGCAAAATATTTTTTATATCTTTTAATTCTAAATTTGCATTCTAAAGTTTTATTTCAAGCTAAATAAATCAACTTTATTAACAATTATGTTTTAAAATACAATATATCTAATTTATATAATATTTCCTACAGTCATAACTTCAAAAAAGGATCATCAGAGATCTTCAGAGTGATTTCTTTTGATCTTTTCTATTCAAAATTTTAATAAGAGAATATATGAATTAGTTTTGCCAATATGTTAGCCCGTGATCACGATTACTCATGTAAATATTTTATGATTTAAATAAATTCACACATAGTATGCTATTATGATCCACGAGAGAACTACCTATCGAAAATGATCGATCCAATATCGATCATTTTCAGTAGGTAGTTCTCTCTTGGATAGTGAATCCACAAGAAACTCAAAATATCGATGGTGGATAATGTATGTATCCACGGTCTCAAAATATACGAATTCTTGTTATGTTAATTATACTTCTTATACTTAATGAATTGCTTCTTATGTTATTTATGTTCTTATACTTCTTATGTTCTTCTTATACTTGATTCTTCTTATGTTAATAACATAAGAAGAATTAACATAACATAACATGAGTATTAACATAAGAAGAAAAGTCATCTTATGTTAATACTCATGTTATGTTATGTTAGTTCTTCTTATGTTATTAACATAAGAAGAAAAGATATTCGTATATTTTGAAGCAATATTTTACGTAAATATTACTGAATTTAAAATCATTATTGAATATCAGAAGATTAATATCAGAATCGATTCATTATTATTGAAGTAAGAATGAATCGATTATGATATTAATCTATGACAGGATCTTTTTCATTGTTTGGTTATTAAACCAAACAATGAAAAAGATTCGGTGATCGATTTATCAATCTTAACTGATTTATTGCTTGCATAAAAATTGTAATCTATTCTTCGATTGCATTAGATCAAGATAATTGCTATTTTAAGTGTTTTTCAGCTAAAAATACAGAAAACGTTTCCTCATTGAATCCATTACATAAATATGAAATATTCTCACACACTTTGGTTTAAACTATTACACTACAATTATCTTTTTCAAAAAGCTTAATGAAATTTATATTTCTTTTAAAGAAAAATGTAAACTTCGATGAATATAGAATACAATAGGCTATTAGTTCCATGCGTGATTTTTGCTCATACTTCCATAAAAACATCTCTTATTAAATTTTAAAGTTTCGATTTACTAAACTATTCTTTAGAGATTAGTGTACTTATTTGTTAGATGATCTTTAAAAGGAAATGAAAATTAGATGATAATGTCATGAAAGAGAGTTGAAAAAGAAAAACAAAAGTCTTAAAACTCAGCAACCAACAGCAATAATTGACTATAAAAGCGGAAAAGTTCTTATAAGATAATATACAGAGTGAAGAAAAACTTCGTCGTAAAATTTTGTATATTGATAGGGGGGATATTACAACCAGTCGGAAATATCTAATGAACATATGATCTAAATTACACCGTTTTCGATTTAAAGCTGGCCAATCATCATCGAGTACTATAAACGTCACGATATATCGCGTTGCAACGTGGCATTGCGTCGCTCGCCTTCTAATTATCATTTCATCCTAATCGACTTACAAAAACTAAATAAAAAGTTAATTGTCTTTCGAAAAAGAATTCGAAAAACTGAGTCGACAAAGCTAAGGTTTAATTGTCTTGTAAAATTTGAAATGAGGAAGATTTCATCCATACTGAACTTTTTGTTTTATTTCATTACTATGAAATGAAATAAGAACTACTGTTGTTATTGGCCATTTTTAAAAACAAAATGCGCGTACGATTATTATTTTTTTCTTTTTGTGTGCTGTTTAATTGATTCACTTAATTATTATTTTTACTATTGTTATTGTTATTGTAGTAGCTCTTATATCGCTGACGCTTTTGCCTCTGTTGCAATCGCAAGAAGTAAAACGCAATGAAAGTGATGAACTCAGAGAGAGAACGAGAATAAAAACAAACAGCATTGCGATACTCGCCATAACCAGAATCCGAACCAGGTTTTTAAATTAGAAACTGGGTGCGCTAGCATCTTTACTATCCAGACTAAACTCAAATGAGAAAGGCGGTACGCCACGTAGAAGCTGCGGAGAGCAAACTTTGTAATACGAGTAGTAAGAAGGCGAGCGACGCAATGCGATGCATCGTGGCAACGCGACGCGTCGTGACGCTTTGTGTACTCAATGGTGACTGGCTAGTTTTAAAGGGTCATAAATCGTAAACGATGCGATTTAGACCGTATATTCATTAGACATTTTCGATTTGTTTCGATGCTCTCTATCAGTACACAAATTTTAGGACGAAGGTTTTCTTCATCCTTTATAGACTATTCCTGAAGTAATGTGAACTTTAAAATATTAATACTGTAATATTTTTCCTGTAAGAAAATGAAAATATCTGTAAAAAGAAATAATATATTTATTTCTTTTGTGAATAAATGAACAAGCGAATTTATTCAAATTTATTGTTTTATTTTTCATAGATGCGAATCCTTTTACCTGATAGATTCAATTGAAGAAAAGGAACCTATTCATGCTTTAGATATCATCTTTACTATCTAAAAATTAAAAGAAATTAAAGATATTTAAATAATCTTTTTATAGCAACTGTTCATCCATTAGATTTTTCTTATGAGGACGAATTAAAATCATTAAAACTTCGCTCTTTTGATAGGTTTTCTGTTAGAATAAATGTCGTGATCAATGAACTACTAAAATACAAGCTGAACTTGTGCATTGACTTAGAAAATCGTACAAGACTTTTCACTTTGCATACGTAACAACCACCGACATGCTGAAACCTAACAAAACTAAAATAAAAATATTTAATAAATTACTTCTCTATTGCTTTATCTCTTTTGGAGCATATGCTTATTAATATTTTAAACTGTACACGGAATTTAAGACACTCTACATAAATATTCGGCAGCGAAACCTTGACATTTAACAGTTATCACAAAATCTAATTTATCTGCTATTTATGATTAAAATAACAAAATTCTATAATAATAAAGTTATATTTTATTACTGTTACCATTATTTTTCCAGATGAGCTGAAAGGACCGATATAATTTATGAAATTTCTCTTTTAAAATAGCATATTCTCGTATTAATAGATTAATAAAATGAATGTCAGGGAATTTAATTTCTCTGCTACGTTCAACAAATGAATTATAGACATACTAAACTGAATTACTGACATCTTTACACAATGAAATCTGTCAGCAGATTTATTTATTTAGTTTACGATATAATCTTCTAAGATAGGAACGGGCCGAAACTCGTTCGTCCGCTCATATCTTAGATGCTAATAGCTATTTTAATTTTATTCATAGGATTATCGCGATCATACGAAAATATTTGATTTAAAATATAAATCCTGATAACGAAAATCAAGATATATTTATTCAACAACAGGGAGAATAAAATTATCTTCACTAGATAATTCAGAAATAATATCTGAAGATAATTTTCTAGAGCTAAAACTAAACTAAATAACATAAATTTATAATTATTACAGATATACGATATTTAGTTCGGCTCTTCCTATTAAATCTATTGATTGATATCTCAAATTTCCATTGCATAAATTTTATAGAACGGAAATTTGTCTTTACTAAAGTTTACAAGGATATGTTGAGATACTTATAAATTCTGTATAGATTAAAAAAGTTAATAATGAGGTGCTAATGAAGAAAGTTAAAGAAAACGATGACACAATGATCAAAAATTTTTAACAATAGAATATATTTATGAGTGATGAATGACGATGAATAATTACAGTTTGATCGATTTAACTGTTTTCAATATAACGCATGAAAATATATTTAAAAAAAGAACATAATTTTGAGATTAAGTAATGATGATTTCAGTTGCTTTAAAATTTACTTATCAGTAAGATTTTTCAATAATCATTTATTTAATGCATACTTAACGATAAAGGACTTCTATATTAGATTTTATCCAATCTTTCATCTTAATGACTCTCAAACAGTTTTCCGAAGTTTAATAACAAATATAATTATATTAATCCATTTTTATAAATAAAATATTTTATATAAGTTATGCTATTTATAAAATATAAAAAGTAAAATTTATCAGTTGCTCCATGTTCTACAAAGACAGTGAGCAATATAATCATGTTATAACTTTTGTAAGAATATAATTTATGCATTCATTTATAGTTTCTAAATTGTCGGCTGGAGTCAGTCAGTCCAAAATACACGAATTTCTCTCAAGTAAACAAATGATCGAAACTTTAGTTTTTCTTAAATAAATTCTAGCTTCGGTCTTTAAACAATTTTTAAATTAGTAAATATTATTTACTGAACAACAGAAAACTACTTTATAAAACGCATTCGCAAAATAGAAATGATGCCACCCTCTCCGTTTACTGTAATAATTTATTTTTAATTTATATTATTAAATTAAGGAGATATAATTTTAATAACAGTCATTGGACGATCAGATCAATAGTACACACCACGATTTCACAATTTCAAATCAGTTTTCTCAGTATTTAGAATAAAGAATGATAGAAACAAGAGGAAGAAAGAGTCTTTATAGGATATAGTCGAATTCCATCTCTAAATAAATGAAGAACAACTTATTTGCGAGCTTTACAACTATCTAGCACATTTTAGTAAAGTGGACTTATTTACTGACAAACCTTTACTGCATTTTCAAGTGTTCTGTTTTTAACATTTAAAACTAGTGGTTCCCAAATAGTGTGGTGCGAGAGGATTACAAGTGTAGGGAAGATGGGATAATATGATAAATATTGTAGAGAAATCAGTAAAAGTTTCATGATTTTATATTGGTATTTTTCATCAATGAAAAACTTGATAGTGCGCCAGCAAATTTTCATTCCGAAATTGTGGCTCAAAGAAAAAAGTTTGCAAACCACTGATTTTAATTTAATTGGAAATATTTTTAATTATTATGCCTTTCTTATCGGATATTGTTTCTTTTTATATAAATGCAATATTATATATTTTTCTTTTACAAGAATTTTGGGCTTTTACAACTGTTTTTGTTAATTAACCTTTTACAGTTGCACTTCTTAATGGAATGGCTACTACTATTAATGTTATTTTATTTGGTTTTATCAGTTACTTTTTTATATTTTTTAAATATTATTGGCTACTGTATGCTAGTCTTCTTTATAATAGATACACATAAAAAGCAAACTGTTCTTATTTCTTTTATGGAAATTTTATTTGCAGTTTGAATCAGGTGATGCATGCATCACGAAACAAAAAATAAAGAAAAAACTGTTCATTACAGTCATAATTAAATTAATTCGTGATTAGTGGACTTTTAAATGCAATGAGTATTAAAAGAGTTCGGGGAACTCGAATTTTTTAGAGCTTTTTCTTAGTTCATCAGCTCGAGTTTTTCAAAACATTCGAATTTCTGCAACTCTAATAGTCACCATAATAATATAAATGTTCTTTGCCACATTATGATTTCGTGATAATCATGATAATAAAAGATTATAAGCAATTAAAATTATAAAAATTAAATATACTTTCAGCTAATCATCGTTATTAGAATTGATAATAATGATAATAGTGAGGATTTTGTGATGATAATTAACATCACTAAATGGCATTATTTTCGCTTACATAAAGAAGATACAGATCGAATAACTTAAATAAATATTAAGACCAATAACTACTATTAAAATTATAATTAAATTAATTTAATTAGAATTAAAATTAAAGCTAATATTTTGTTTTTAATATCAAACATTGCTTTAAAATAAAATGTTAAAAATTAATGATAAGAAAAAAGTTGAATATAAAATATTAACTGTTGTTTCCTGACATTATGCAATTCTGGTAAACATCAGCCTTAAGCTAACCAAGAATAGGTAAGTTTAAATAAATTACTTTCTTAAAACTTTGATACAGTATTTATAATATTCTTTTTTCATCTGTTTCTCGGTTAAAAGATATTAAAAAATATTTTACTTCTCAGTAATCCTTTTGTCACTCTTTTTCTTATCTTATAAGTTTAAATATGATTATTTAAGAAGTATATAAATTGTCTGAAATTCGGATTTTTAATAACATAAAATGAAAATACTGTATTTGACAATAGTGGAAAATATAATTAATTTACATTTGTGCACTTATTTATGAAAATTTTAAATTGAGCTGATATATTTCCTTGACGAATGTTTTCTTCCTCTAAGATATTGATCTGTGAATGAATTATCAGCTATCTTGTTATAGAAATTATTTGTTATAGAAAATAAACTTGTTTAATTCGAAAAAAGGAATTTTTATGATAGATTTGAACTGTTCAAAAATTCGATAAAGTTAAACGAAATAAAATTGTTCTGGATGGCTTTGATAAAATACCATTCTCCAAATATTTTTCAGCTATTTTTGTGCTGCATTTCAATAATGGTATATTTATTCATAATGAAATTATTTGAAATAGTTTATAGAATTTTTATTCACTTAGTGTCAGTTATCTACTTCTTTTTCTTTTACCTCAAATTATCTATTAAATATTAATGTGCTTGCGACTGTTTCTAAAAAGTTAATTTATAGAATCCTTAAATGTGTAGAGTAACCATAATTCATTAGCATGAATTCTTTTTTGAATTTCCATTCTTTTCTAGAACAGTCGATCATATTTTTCTGTTTTAAGATATTATCTACTTCTGTTCAAGATGTTTAAGATATATTTTTCTATTTTTTGAAGAAATTAAAAAAATTGGATAGAATAAAAAAAGAAAGCATGTTCCATCAACTATGTAGTGTCAATATTCCCAGAGCCAAAACTTTGCAATTTTGGTGCCAAATGAAAAAAACTGAAAAAAAAAAAAATTCCAGAAATTTACTGTGTGTATCAGAACTGACATAATTGATTTTTTCGAAGAACAGTTGTGCCGGATAACCTATTTTTCTTAAAATATTTTCTTGTTTTTATATTATTCTGAAAAAGTATATTTAGTTCTGAAAAGTTTGGTATGCTTGTAATTATTTAAGAAAATTTCGAGTTATTTTTTTAACTAAAATTGTTTCACGCATACCGTGCCTATAGGAGTTAGGAGATGTTTTTCGTCATTATATACAGTATTATAAGATTAAATCACAAGATTATATTTCTGCTCATTTATATGAGCGAGTAATTTCTTGTATTAATTAATAGATATGATTTTTATACTCAAAAAAAAGTTTCTTTTTTCATTTGTGTAATTTATATTATATTTTTATTATAATTAAACATGTAATAGAAAATAACTTGTAATAATTAGATCAAATTATAATTATATCTTTTATAAATGTAGGAAATATATATATATATATATAAACTTTTACATATATCATAGAAAATCTATGATATATACTATACACAGCATAGACATACTAGAGGTTATTTAGCATTAAGTCTTTAAATAAATTCCTAATTATATAATGTTAAATATAGTAGTTTATAATTTATAATATATAATCATTATTAGAATTATTTATCATTTATACAAATAAATTTTCTGATATACATTAAAATTTTATATTAAATAAAAAAATAAAATATATTTTTCTCTTTGAATAATTAATTAATTCGTGATTTTTCTTTACTTGAAAGCTTTTAAAAATAGTAATTATAAAAATAAAAAAAAATTTATAAAAGTAATTATAAATTGGAAAAATTTCTTAATAAGAAATTTTTACAATGTATAAAAATTATTTTTTTTCAGATTATTATATTATCTTATAAATATGGGATACGAGAAAATAATGAAGTAAATGGAAAATAAATGAAAATATATATTGAAGAACAAAAATTTAATTTCACATCATTCATTGAAGTTTAAACAATTGGTTCTTTATACGGACTAAAATTGTAAAATTTCATAAAGTCAGTGATTTAATTTTCAGTGAATCGAGCAAATTCGTGAACCAAATATCTAAATGTCAATATATATTAATAATCGCTAAAGTCGACGAGTATTACTTATTTAAGGTATATCAAAATTATATTGACTAAAGAAAAATACATTAAAGTACATAATTCTTCCGATTTTCAAAGGCTTTTTTTTATGCATACATGTTAAAATACAATAACTATCAAGGCATGAATCTAAGCCAAGTAGTCACTGGCTGTCTCTTATTGCAGAAATCATTTCAGTATTCGCTGTAATTTTCGTTTTAAGTTATATATTATTAACCTGACATTGGAGAAAAGTATTCAGTAACACACGGATTGTTAAATTTGAAGCTTCGAATCCAATTAATAAAAGAAGTTTAAATATAGAAAAAATCGGAAATTATCGTTTTTCTTTTTTTCTCTATCATTTCGGATAGTTTTGAGGTCACATCGTTAATTAAATTTTAATGTGATTTGATATTTAAATACTGGATTCGTGAATTACTAGTCTTTTGAAAGTTTCAACCCAATAGTTCAAAATTAAGAGAGTCATTTCATCGAGAATTTCTTATATAAATGTTTTTCATATTATTCGATATTCCCTAAACATTTCGGTTTAAATGAACTAAAAATAAAGACTATATTTATTTATTTTGTATAGTATTATATTATATTATATTTAATGATTAGCTGGCATACTGCATTAGAATTCATTATCAAGGAAATGATTTTCATCAAAAAAATTTAATTTAAAAAAACATTTAACATACAAAAAGAAATTAAGATATTCGTACAGTTTAAGAGCAATTATTTGATTTATCTTAATGTTTTTTTTTATTATTTAAACAACTAAGCAATTTGCTTAATTGTTAATAAAAATGAATAACAATTATTCTGTTATAATAATTACATATAAAACTTAATCACTTTTTAAATTAAATATAATCTTATCCGGGTATAGGAGAACGGAATATGTAATAATGCATTACATTTTCCATATGTCAGTAATACCTCGACATATGTAAACCCGACTTATGTAAATTCGGAGAAACGTAACTTCTCATCTTGTCCTCTCGACCACTTGTTTGTTTCACAATTACATAGTGCATATTCATATTTCATTTTCTGATTAGTTGATTAAGAGTCTTTAATTACAACTACCTATTATAAATATTTATAATTGTTGTTTTCTTATAAGAAAGAACCAGTTAAAAATCTAATAAGCATGTACCTGAAATTAGATTTGGGAATCTGTAGGTACCACGACTTACGTAATTTTCGACTTAAGTTATGCTTTCCGATTTCATCTAGTACGTAACTCCGAGGTATTACTGCAATTGTCTTTAATAATAGCTTACTTCTACATAAATAGTTATACGGTTATAATATATTGAAATGTGTTCATATACTATCATTATCTTATGGATAAGATTATCGTGCTATTGGAAATAACGACAGTTATCAGATTTGAAATTTAATAGAATTTATATTCATCCTACTAGTTCAAGTTGTAAATTCAAAAATAGTGTAGGAAAATAATTAATACTGGTTTATTAAGAAAACGATTTTGATTTTATCTTTTTCAATAAAAATTCAACTATTGTATACTGTATAATATCTAATTTGTTGTCTTTGTTTTGATGGTATTTAAAAAATATAATCTTTTAAATAAATCTGTTGAATGCTTGCAGCTTTATTACGGATTATGCTCCACTGACGATGACTATTTAAGTCATCATCAGTCGAGCATAATCCGTAATAAAGCTGTCTATCTTAGCCCAGGCAGACTATCTCATAATTCAGAAAACTTTCCTATGATATTGAAATTATATTTATCAAACTATGGCACTTAATTACTTCTCTAATAATTACTTTAAAATAATTGAACGTAGTTAATACTATATCAACAAAATATTTAAAACTACACAGATTCTTAATTAAAAAATAAAAAATCGAATAAAAGTAATATTAGAAAAAAAAAAACTTTCTCGGCAAACTTATTTGAGTTAACTTCAAGAATGGCTTATTTTTGAATGACTATAATTTTACTATAACTTAATCCAAATTCCAAAAATGTAAATGTAAGTTATATAATTTTACTATAACTTAATCTAAATTTCATCCAGAATTTCTTATATATTATATATTAATATAGTCCCTATTGTTGATTGCTATTGGTTCAACAATATTATAATATTATAATTTTGGGATCTCAATACTGTATAGTATTGAGATCCCAAGGATCTGGCCCTTCAAGGATATGGACGGTCTATGACAGAGCATGGAATGACCCCATCACTTAGTAATCACTTAATATCTATCATTAAGAATTATCTTTAAAAAAGAATTTGCATACATTGAATAACTTGTCAATACTAGCAAGCGAAGCAGTGCTACTGGTGGGGTAAACCAATGTAGCAACTTCATAAAATCGATGATATAGCAAAGTGACTTTGTTTTGGTGGCCAGACATATTCCATATATGTTAGTAAATATGATGACCAGATTCAAATAATTAATAAAAAGGATGTGGTACCCCAATATGCACGATTATACCAAGTTACCTCACCACTTTAGTGGCTTCACTTGCTAGTATTGAATAGCCTATCCATGCTTTGAATCTATATTCTTTCAATTATAACGATTTAACATCAACATGAATTATATCTATAAGCTATGTTGACGATTAAATCGTCACTCATTTTATATTTGTTACATTATGTACAAATAAAGTGCAAGCAATTTAGATTCATATAAAGTCGAAATCATATTTATAACAATATCTTCAAACTGTTATTTGCATACTTTATTAATATAATTATATAAATTTGGAAAAGACTTTTTGAAACCGTGCAATTTAATGTATAGATCTAATTACTAAATGTAGCTTATTTAATTCTACATAATATTTAACAATTAATTAATTAGCACATATTTTTATATAATTCACCATTTCCAATATTACGGGGATAATAACAAAATTAAAATTTATCTTCACATTAAATTCTATATATTAAAATTATAGAGTTCTGAAACTTGAGTGTTTTCAATGACTCGAACTTTATGAGCTGTTGCTGAGGAACAATTCGAGTTTCCTGATTTTTTTTTTTTTTGATAAAAATTATTTACTTTAACACATTGTTTTTCAAAGCCAATTTAATCGCAGATCGATGTAGTTATGGCCATAATAAACAGTTTGCGATTTTGTGATTCGAGTTGCCTATGCTAAACAATGTCATATACAATATTCCTTAAAACCAAAACAATATAGCCCTTATGACATATAAAAATCAAGATGAACAAATTTACGCATATCTTGCTTTACAGCATTTCGCTGATACGGTGCTTCTCAATTATATTCCATGCTTTTATTTTATATCTGAAAAGAAAATTATCTACAAAATAATATTTAGAATAGGAATATAAAATATAAATTAACATATAAACTTGAAGAACGGAACCATACTAAAAAAACTAAAGGTGTGAGACCCGGAATCGAACCTGTGTTCTCCCAGGTTATAAGCGAATGCTTTAAAACGCTGCAATATGGC
This sequence comes from Androctonus mauritanicus, assembly GCA_011317285.2. Taxonomy (NCBI): domain Eukaryota; kingdom Metazoa; phylum Arthropoda; class Arachnida; order Scorpiones; family Buthidae; genus Androctonus; species Androctonus mauritanicus. The sequence continues at coordinate 2,070 of WUQG02386779.1, read as the reverse complement.
CAATTTTTTTAGGTCTATGCCATTGTGAACTTAACGAATAATAGTATAAATAAGTTTTTTTGCTTTTATATGCATTAGCGAATGAAAAAATCCTGTGATTCGCTTTACAGCGGTGTCTGGAACGTAATCGCCTGTAATCGATAACCTTGTATAAAAGGACGCTTGATAAAATTAATTAAAATAAAATAGCAATAACAATATTATAAAAGACTAAGCCACTTAAAAATAAGTCAAACTACATAATTTTAAAAAGAGCACTAGTTCTTTCAACTTTTGAATTAAAGGGCGGAAAAATAAAAATCCTTTCAAGAAATTTTGAAAGGTTAGGTTAGGTTGGTTTGATTAAGCCACCATGGCTTCATGCGATATATTCTTTATTTAGGGATGGGCATTTTCAGACTCACCAAGGCTGGCCAATACCCATACTGGTCTAAAAGATTAAAAAAACATTTAAAATGACGTAAACATTTGGAATAAAAATTATCATAAAATTCACGATCACTAGAACCATTAAACTTAATTCATAACAGTCTAATAAACGTGAAAACTAGGAACCTGTAACACCATACGCAAAATATCACCATAAGCAAAAAATCGGAGAAAAATTCTACAGACTATTAATTTCTTTAAATAGTGAAAGCAAAGTTAAAATTATATGCCGAAAGTAATAATATGAAGGGGAACAGTGATTATCAGTTTTTAGTAAGTTTCCTTCCTTTTTTAAATGGAATTTCTACTCAACGAAATGGAGCGAATGAAATTCCTATTAAGTTCCATTTCGCTGAATCGTAATCAGCTCAAGTCGTATGATCGGAGTTGGATGCAATGAACGCCATTTAATCTCTTCCAATGTTGGGAGAATAATCGAACTTATACGGACGACTACGCACGACCAGCCTTAAGACGAACTGGTCGTGCGTAGTCGTCCATATAAGTTCGATTAATCTCTTAACACGGGAAGAAGTTTAATGGCGTCTATTGCATCCAGTTTCGATCATACGACTTGAGCTGATTACATTCGACTAGCAACTGCTCCATTCGAATGAGATTTTCCACTTTAAGTAGGACAACTAGGCCAATTGCTACTAGGTATTGCTCCGCGTGTGTATTGTTTTGCGCAATGGATGTTGAGAAACTAATTACCGTCGTGAATGAATGAAGGCCATTGAGGGATATGCTAGACAAGAATTATCATATTTGTGATATTCAGAGGTAACTATGGAAAAGCATTGCTCAGGAAATGAGCGCAGAAGATAAATTATAAATCAAACTAATTCATATTTTATTAATATTCACTTTATTTGATAAGAGCAAGTAACATTAATAAAAAATTATGCACGCAAAAAGAAAATCTAACTAGGTACCTACATAAAATGCATAGGTAGATAAGCTATTTATTAAAAATGATATTTTTATTTGTTCAATTCTTGTGTAAAAAAATGTTTTAAATTTTTCTCTGATGGTATAAGCGGAACTGACACTCTTATTTTCGTCAAGCGAAATAAATTTATTTTCCGATTCACTTTCTTAATCAATTATGATTTTATGTAACAAGCATACGCGTTTAATAATTTTTCAAGAAAATCAGATTTCACCTCGACAACCTTCTGCAACTAATACTTCTTTTCGAGATATCAGATGATCCATCACAACAGTCTAGTAAATATAGAAACTTGGAGCCTCTACCTACTGAAAATACCACACCATAAGCAAAAAATCAGACAAAAATTTTGCAGACGATTTATTTTTTCAAATAGAGAAATCGAAGTTAAATTATTTACCGAAAATAATAACAATGAAGTGAACAGTGATTGTCAGTTTTTAGTAAGCTTCCTTTTTTTTTTTTAATGGAGTTCCTATTCAGCGAAAAATGGTAGAAATACACTACAATAGTTTCATTGATAGACTAGCTTTGAGAAAATCAGTTACCATCTGCATACACACCAACAACATCCCAGCATCTTTCACCTGTGGACTTTCTCATCAACAACTATTAAATATTCAAGTGGGTAATCAACTTCTATTCTTTCGTTTACCTGACGACTTGTCACACAGTTCATTCCCATTGAG
>WUQG02386668.1:0-17889 GCA_011317285.2 Androctonus mauritanicus | reverse complement strand
GCTTAATCTATGAATGCAGTATTGCATCCAAAAAAACAAACTACAATTGATTCTTTATGCCAAAATAACTGTATTTGACCATTATCATTAATTAAACTTCTTCATTTTAAATTTTAATATATATGGAAAAAACATATGTAATACAGTATGTAGTCTAACTTTTTTAAATTTTAAGTTTTAATGTATTTTTTCAGCATTTAAAGTTAAAATAAAAAGTTTCATTTTAACATTAATCTCACTTGGACATAATTTTTATCAACCCCCTTCAAAAATGTATAAATGGGATTCTACTGTATATCCAAACTAGGTTATTTCAAATTGTACCTGAAGGTGACTAGAACAGAAATTGAAAGTATTTCTTAAATAAAAATCAATAAGGTTTTATTGATAATCTACTAAATTTTATTTTATATAATCTAAATTGTCATTATTTTACATATATACACTGATATATATATATAAAAAAACAATATTCCCTTAAATAATCTAACTCTGATACTTTCATATATCAATCGATAAACAGCATATTGACTGATTAAAGGGTTAAAATAAAAATTTATTGATTTATTGAACAATAAAACAATTTAAAATTTATTATAATTGTATCTAGCAGAATAAAAAGCAAAACAATTTCGATAAAAAAATAACACAGTTTCTGTGATTAAAAACAAAGCATTATGTTATAAATTCAAGTTCCATTAATAATCTCTATTATATAATTTATATAATACATTCTGAAAACTTTAAATCAAAGGGGAAGGGGAAAAAGTAGAAAACTTGTTTTAGCATTCTTTCATTAATCACAGAATGAAAGGAATTATTTAAAATCATAGTCCATAAAATTTTTTTGCTGTTATATTTTTATTTGTATGAGTCATTTTTTCAATTATGAATACTTTTGTATTGAAACATTGCCCTATTTTAATTAATGATGCAAAAATTACAGTATTTCCTGACTACTGGATTGAAATTTATTTATTGAAGATATATAATTATAAGTTTTCTTAGCAAAACATCTTATTGGAAAATATTTTTTTTCTCATACAATATATAATAACAAATTATCAAGTTTATTCTATTCATTGACCTCAAAACAGGCTTGTAAAAATAAATTAGTTTTAACACATATTCAGTCATATGGAAAAAACAACCATTTCTCATAAATCGAAACACTATTATTTTCAATGATTCATCTTTTTCAATGAAGCAAAACCAAATTTTTACATAAAAAATTTACTCAATAATTATATATTATTATATTATATTCAAAATGTTCATGCATATAAAACTAGTAAAAATTTATTTTTAAACAGTTTATTAAAATTATATAATATTGCTTTATATTAATATTCATTATAGGAGTATAGATATTGATATAAAAATTATTTAACATTATGAAATTCAATATTACAGTACATTTTATACGAAATCAATTTTATAGTGAAATTTTTCTAGATACTTTTATTTCTTTATACTTGTTAACTAACTGCTTCTCACTTTTTAATACAATATCAAACTCAAAAAACAGCACTCTGCAGTCGTGGAATGTTCTTAACATCAGAAACTTTATTCGTAGCTAATATTTTCGATATAGGTATACCATCATTTCTAGTTTACTTTTATTTCTAAATTTAATTTGGTTTTTATGTAAAAAAATAATTTCAAATTTCAAAAATATCATTCTAAAGACAAAATGAATTTTAAAAATTGTAAAAAATGAATTTTTCAAATTATCATCAATGAAAAACTTAGCACTTATCATCAACAACCTTCTGAAAAAATTTGAAAAGTTCATAATGCAAAACTGGTGCCATTTAGCTTTAGTTTTGAAAACTTCTATAAATTAAATTGGTAAAAATAGAGGAAATGAAATTGCTTGGAGATAAAGAAATTAAAGCATATGCTAATAAATATGAATAAATAAATTTATCAATCATTATATTTAAGACAAAATGCTTTTTGTTTCATAGGTTTTTTCCTTTATTTAGAAAAGAAAATACTTTCTTAGTAAAGGAACATATAAAATTTACAAAATTCACATATTATTATTATTATTATTAATAATATATATAAGAATAAACAAAAAATAAAGAACAACTCTCAAATAAAATAAGATTCCTTTTATTTTTTTAATGATAACATAATTTCAAGTTATCAACCTTAAAACTAATAAATTCAAAATTCTTAGTACAGACATTCTCTGACTTACGTAAACTTACGTAAGTCGACTGTTTAGCAAAACCTTATATAAGTCAAAACATACCTTATACAATACTAAAATAGTATCCTATATTGTATCACAATAATATTACATTAAAAATAGTTATATTATAGAATAAGTGTCTAACTCATGTAATGAAGCAGTTGCTTACCATCTTAAAGGCTAGATTCAATTCAGAGTTCTACACCCTTGTTTTTCAGGAGATACTAGATTTTGGCTGGCTCAACGAAAGTAGTGTTATTTCAATAGTGGCTTCTAGGAGGACCTCCCATTTATGCTACACTTTTCATATCTCTTCACAGAGTCAGACTAGAGTTCAACAGGGTCATCTTTCCCAACTGATTTTTTTAAGCCTGTTCTCTTGACTGTGATTTCATTCATTTTGTTCATCTCTTCAAGGAAATTTGAATGACCCTGAAATTCATCTTCCTATCTCTAAGGGTTAATGAGATATCTTAAAGCTTGGTATATAAAAAACTACTCTGACTATCCTCTTGTATCTTCATTATTTCTCATCAAAAACTAACCTAATAAGCTCATAAAATACATGTATATAAGATAAATGATGAAATTCGGATATAAATGCTTGTATCTTTGCATTATAGCTTTATCTGCTATGATCAGTATGTTTTTGGTCAGAAAATCTTTACAAAGTACAGATCTATGTATGTCAGATCTGCATAAGCCACGGATTGCCTGTAGTTAAAATAATAAATTTCAATACTTGTTATATATAATCAATATTGAATTCATTTGAAAGAAATACTTTTTATATGATGATAATATTACTTGATACTAGTAAAAGATTTTTAGTAATTATTGTTTCTATTATTGTGCATTTTTTTTTTTACACACACACACATTACTTGCATAATAGATCAATATTTAAATGTTATCAATATACAATTTTTATTTATAATGAAAAAATATCAAAATAAAAAAAAATGTAATAGTAATAGTTTATGAATTAATAATAATCAATAAATTAAGTTACACAAGTCTGAATTTCAATATCCCAGATAATAATTATCTCTCTCTTCCTTAAATGTTACTCAACTTTTTCTTTGATACAGAAACTATGTAGAGGAAAGGTCATGGTTAAAATGCTAAAATGGAGTTTCTTACATTCTCATTTTATAAATTTTGTTCATTCTATATCTATATGATATAGGAGAAAAAACAACTTTCCAAATAAAAATAGATTATTATTGATAATTATTAATAGTATGATCAATGCAAAAATTTTTATGACATCTAATCAAAAATCATCTAATATGTAAACAGTAAGTCAAGTACAATAATAAGAAATTAGGATATTTGCTACAATTTAAATGGAGTTAGCTGATTAATGATTTAAGAAAATAAAGTAAAAACTCAACCAAATAACTGCTTCTAAATTGTAACAAATATCATAATTTCTTAAAATACTTTTTTTTTTATATATTAATGTTTTTAATTAGATAAGGTTATCACTTCCTAAAATAACTATTGTAACTTGATATAAGGATGTGCATCAATACTAAAATAGTATTATGTATCTCCTGCCTCACAGGCAGGCTATTTATGTAACATATAATTTATAATAAAAATATTATTGATATTAATTTATGCAGATATATTTGACTTATATAATGATTTCAAAAATACAAATTTTATTTAATTAGGAAACTTCTGTACAAAAATAGTAAAATACGCTGATATAATAAAACATCTAATTTTCATCTAAAATGATTTTGATTATCATTTTACATAAGACCTAACAATTACAATAATTCATAATACTACTCCTAGTCTAGTAATAAAATAATGAACAGAACAAAAATTCAAAACCTAAATTTTTTAATCTTATAAAAGAAAGTGGACTTGCTGATCAACAATGAAATTTTTTAAGATTTAAATTTTCAATTCATGGATTTTGATTACGTTTATATATTTTTTTAATCATTTTAATTGTATATTAAATACAAATTAAATAACAGCACTCTTTGTAGTTGTAAAATGTTCTTAACACCAAAAATCTTTATTGTTGCTAATATTTTTGGTACCGCATTTCGGCTACAAACTTTCATAAATAAGAACTTCCTGAAGTTCTTATTTATGAAAGTTTGTAGCCTGATGATGGTACACTAGTACTGAAAACATCAGCAATCAATAAAGATTTTTGATGTTAAGATCATTTCACAACTACAAAGAGTGCTGCTATTTAATTTGTATTTAAAAAAGTGAATAAGCAGTTTATTATGAAATATGCATTGTATATTAAGCTCAGAAATACATGCATCCTAAAATCTATGGAAATAAATTTTAAAAGCATTAAATAAAAAGTATTTCCATGAATTTTGGACAAACTGAAGAAAGAATTTTTATAGACAGTAATGTGAAAAATTAAAGTGGATATATTCAACATCAATTCTTTAATTGCCAAGACAAGATCACCAATGATAGAAAGGTACATGACGATAAAAATTGATAAAGTTAATTCTTTTTTTTCACTAACTTTTTAAAATCATTATTTATAATAAAAGTATTTGATCACAAATATCATATTTAGCATATTATATCAATCAAGTAAACTAAGAAAAGGCTATTATAATAAAGAAGTATCAAAAAATAAAATATAATATTTGATTCTCTCAATGAAATTTAAAAAATTCAAAAACTAAAATCAAAATTCTTAAAATTGAGGTAAATTTTAACAAATTATATTAACTGATATTTCTACAATAATAATTTTAAAATAATCAAAAACTTGATGCTTTATTTAAATTAAATTTATCCATCAGTTAGAATAGAAGAAAATTATAGAAAAGGCAACATAAAATATTTAAAAATTTATTTACACATATTATGATAACTTATGGTTTTTTGTAGATTTATCATTTGCATTGCCACATTCATATATTAAAAATATATATACATTAAATAAATTTTACAAATCTGGTTCATTTGTAATAAAAAAAAAATCAAATATACATAAAATTATTTGATTGTGTTGTATTTTTTTGAAAGTTTAAATATATTTAAAATAAAATGTATTTATAAATAAAAACATAAATTTTCCCTCTAAAATAGAAACATTTGATAGGCATATAAGCATAAAATTTCCTTATTCAAATATTTTACATAATTATGACAGTCAACTAAATCAAGATGTCCTAATTCTACAATTTATCTTTGAAAGAAGAAATAACATATTTATGAAATATTTGCAAATTACATCTTAACTAAACAGTCAGAATGTCTGATAATCTTCCTAGTATAAACAAGCTTATCTTTCTGAAGGAAAAATATAAAATGAAGTTTTATAGCACACTAATTTAACTGAATATTTTTTTTTGTTAACTATATGAATCCTTCTAAGAAATTTTTTTATAAAAGAAATTCATAAAATACATGTTTAAATTTAATCTATTTATAGTTTATATTTAAACTATTAATGGATATTTTAAAATAAGTGACTTTTAATTATTATTTAGTCAGATGGTTTAATCAGTCAATGGGAAAGATTTAATCTAAATTAATGTTTTAAGAAGAAGATTGGCACGGTGAAACCTTTAATTGGAATGAATACTTTAAATCTTTTCTACAATTACATGTTCTTGCAAATAAGTAGTTTAATATCAATATTTTATTTTCATGAAAGTTTTGGAAGTACAATATGTATTTTGAGTGAACACTTCAGATTGTTTTAATAATCATTTTACATTAATAAATAAATATTCCCTGATTTATATATCTTCAATTTTTGTAAATCTGATTTGTAATATCAAAATGTTTTCCATAATTTCCTTTTTATATATAGAATATGAAAAATATATTTTATTCATAAATTAAAAATGTGAACACGAATTCTAAATATTATAAATCAACATGTTATTTTGATTAATGTTTTATGTAGTACTAGTAATACTTGACTTACAATGGGATTTGGTTTCGAATCCTGTCTTCGTAAATCAGAGCAGTTTTAAGTTGTAAATGCCCAAAATTTATAGTTTTCTTACTAATATTTACTAGATTAATAGACATAAAATAGAAACATTTTATTGCAAACATAAAACTACAAGAACCAGAGACAAAAAAATTATATCCATATATCAGACCATTGAGATCAGGAATCAAACTAAAGTTAAATGCATTGACCAATAGTAGAATTAAACATTTATTGACGATATCACTATTGTAAGTTAAGTTTTAATATTTATGCTTTAAAAATCATATTTATAAGTTAATGCACAGTATTATAATCATCATATAATTACTACAGAAAAATTTTTATGAAACTACTGACAATAGTTATTATTATTGATAGTTAATTCTTGATAACTGAAGTTATTGCATATCATAAATCTCCTGCCTAGTATATAAGCTAAATATAATGTTTGATATATAATGTTATTATATCAAAATTAAAAACTATGCATAATTTAGTGTAGAAAATATTGCCAGGAATGTAAATTAGAGAACATCTATACAGTTTATACATTCAATACTAATATATTTTATTTAATGTATTTGTATTAAATTCTAATAATATGTTTCGGCATGTTTTATGTTCAATTTACTACCATATATCATTATTAATAAAAGTCAATGATTATAGTGTTTTATATAAAAAAATTTACTTCACAAAAAATATTTCAAAATCAAATAATTTAAAAAAAAAAAAAATTCTTCTTTCACAGAAAATTTCTAGAACACAAAAATTAGTATTTTACACTGTAAATATAGAATTTCAAAGAGCAGGTGGAATAAATTAGTTTTGTATTAAACATTTCATAACACTGTAATAATCAACCAAAATTGCAATTTATGTTAAATATAGAACAGTAAATTGCAACTTGCATATAATATAATCATTCTAAAATTCAGTGTTTCCTAGAAAAGTTTATTGATTCTATTTTCAGGAATTTCATATGATCAAAGATATTACATTATCTGAACAGGAATCATTTTATATTAAAAATAACTCTGCATGCCAATAACTTCTATTATCAAGACATTTTATTCTTTAAAACATTTTTAAAGTTTGAAATAATCATAATTTATTTTTGAACTCTAGACAAGACCATACTATCTCTATGGACAAGACAAATGCCATTTAAATATTTAATAATTGTCATCATTAAAAGCGGATGAATGCAGTTCAATGTCATTGGAATAAAGTGAAAATTAATCAAGTCTACATAACTATAAAAAAAATAAAAAATACGTGGATAAAACTTATTCACACGCTTACTTTATATTTAATTAATTACTTAAAAGAATATAAAAAATAAAAGTCCAAAAGACGTGCAACTCAACTTTCACCCTTTCAACCCACACAAAAGAACTCACCCAAAAGATGACGTTAAATCCGAAGATTAAATACTTTAAACAACAACTAATTTCTGTCTTATCCCTCCTATGCCTTCTGCCAGACATATTCGCACCTAAAGCGATTCTAGTTTCGGTGCGTTTTGATCTTTCGCTCACCATCGCCACAACTCCAAAATACTTTCTCTCAAATCTGTCGCCATTGTTTTCGCGGGTCAGCACCCTCTGGTGTGAGAAGATACGCTTATTTTAAAAAAATCGCATAAAACCTCAAAAATACAAGAGAAAATAATAAAACTAATGATGTCACTCGAATCTAGCCAATAATCACACCGGTTTTATCGCATTAAAGATTATAAAGAGGCCAATGGACATTTTCGTTTTATCTCCCGCCACTTTTATTTAAAACCACGTGTATTCGCGTTAGGAATCAATATAAACAAAATTAATGGTTTGTTTTTTTAATTTTTTTGCCATAAAAATTTAATTTTTATATATATAATTAGCAATATAAACCTTTAACGCGCTTAAATTTAAAAATTTGTATTTTCAGTTATCATCTCATTGATAAAACGAGTGTTTTCATCATTAAATTCCCAACTTTCAATATCATTTTATCCAGTTTATATCCTATGCAATGACATAACTGAGAAAGATTTCGGGAGTCGCAGTATCCTTGAAAGTAATACAGGATTAAAAGGCTTTCATTCAACCGACAAATTCTGGGAATCCAGGATGTATGTATATCCATTTAATAGGTCAGTCATCTTTTATATATATTAAGTCATTGCCTGACCTAACTAGTTTCGGTGATGCAGGCAACGGCATATGTTAACTAAAACAGTTAAATAATATTATTTTAAAACGATGACTAATAGGATATTGAATCAGAAAATATTTATATTTGTAGATCTCCGTTCACGATCGAGTTGACCTCAATTTATTTAACATTGAGACGAAAAAGTTTCTAGAGTTCGAAGTTGACGAACATTTTTAACAAAATTAACAAATTGAGAGCGGGAAAAAAAATCATTTGATTTTATCGTTTCGCATTGAAAAAAAAAAAAATGGTGGCATTTGCTGATAACTTTGAATATTTTTCGTAAACGATTTGAATATCGGAGGTCATCGATTGATAAACTTCTTACCTCGATGTAAATGGAGCATGGTCGACTTATATATTTTTTTCTGTATTAACTTTTAAAAATAAATATTTCAAGCAAACAATATTCTGCTTTTATTAATATTTTAGGCATGGTTGTAAATTAAACAATCCCTTATACGCGAAAGTGGTCAGGGCCGGCTCAACATACTATCCAACAGAATGCCTACTGAGGGCGCCAAAGGCCGCTGGCGCATTTTATGTTTGTTATTATTATTATTATTGTAGTAAGACACAATTATTTGTTCTTTGCGTCCCCTCAAATTCCGCTCACAGTTCACACCCTCTCAAATCATTAGTTTTGACGCTCACCATCAAAACTGACGACTTGAGGGGCGCAACAAAACTTTTCGCTCATGGCGCTAAAAGCTCTAGAGTCGGCACCGGAAGTCATTTATTTTTATTACCTACTTTATAAAGGAAAGTGAAACTTGTATGATCGCCAAGCTGTTTTTCTCTATGTTCTTCATTAATAAATTTTAAACTAATTAGTAAATTTATGTGAAATTTAGTAGCGATGTTCCGCCATTAAAGATAATCTCGATGCTGCATAATTCAGCCTTCTAGTTTTGACCATTTAAAAATGGTTGGCATGCAAACTTCTGAGGTACTCTCTTAATATTTCCTGAACTATTTATTGAATTTTTGTAAAATTTAGCAGGATGTTCTAACTATTGAAGATGATCTCGGTGACGCATCAAATAACCTTTTAACCTTAATTAATCATTTAAAATGGCGGACGTTCGAGCGTCGAAGATTTCTCTTTAATAATTTTTGAACCATCTGTTTGATTGATATTCGACAGAGTGATCAAAGGCATTAAAATCAAATTTGAAGTAAAATTAATTAACCGTTCAGTTTTATCCATTTAAAAATGGCAGCCGTTTAATCGTCTGTAATTACAATGGAACTGTTTAATAGATTTTTATGGCATTCAACAGGAAGCAGATTTTTAGGGGTTTTGCCATTGAAGATAATTTCGATGACGTATATTTTAATCTCGCATTTTTAATAATTTCAAAATAAACAGCAGGTTAAAAAAATAATAGGATTCAGAATGAATAATGCATGGGAAATAAGCGATTAGTTCTTTCCAGAACTATTATATATTGCATTTCTGGAAAGAACTAATTATCCATATGACAACTTTGATGATCGTATGTATTCCTTGCTGACGTGAAAAAGTGTACATTCATCTAAAACTAGAATTAAATCCGCATCTAATTTTTGTTGAATTTGTACAGATTTTTCAGGAATTAAATAATAAGTTTTACCATTGATATAAGAACGAAAAATTGTCCCATCCTCATTAATTTTGATTTGAATTTTTTGTTTATAATGATATAATACATACACACACCCATATACACGAGAACTGTTATATATATATATGTGGTGACGTCGAAGTCTTCTCACATCTACGGATTGATAGACATTAATAAAACATCAGAGGGAAAGAGAAACTTTATTATATTTCAAAAGGACAAAGAACATGGCAGCCAACAATTCGTGTTGCCAACTGAACAAAAATATAAAATATAAATATTTAATAATTAAAACAAAGATATTTCATTATACCACATATATATGTATAACAGTTCTCATGTACATGTTTTATATATACAGTATATATAACAGTATACGTGTATGGGTGTGTGTGTATGTTACATATATTATTCACATATACATATACACACACACAGATATATATGGATATATATATATATCTGTTATGTGTGCGTATTATAGATAGAATTTGCCCTCGTATAACACGGGAGATATATTTCGCGTTATATGAATCCGTGTTATACGAGCTACATGGACTATAATATGGATGTTTTATTTGAAAATGAATACCTCTTTCCACGATTGTAACAAAATTAAAAACTGTTCCAAACGATTCTCGTTGATCAAGTGTTTAATATCCGTTGATTAAAATAAAAAAAAACCAAACGATGTTTATTTTCGTTTCCATGACAACTTTATCAACTTTTCCGTCGGGTTATACAAATCCGCATTTTAGCGAGTCCATGTTATACGGGGGTTTACTGAATATCTTTTCTTTTAAGTTTTAAAATATTATATATAATATTTTTTCGTTCGCTGTCACAATTTCTTTTATATGATCTCTTTTTTCGTCCGCATTATATGATCTCTTATTTCACCGCATTATATCATCTCTTTTTTCGTCCGCTGCCACGTCTTTATCGTTTTTATATTTTTGGGCTATGCTTGGGCTGCATATGTTAAATTAGTTTAGCCCTTTTGCCTTTTTTTGCGACCCCTTGTGGTTATAATTTATTATTCTCATGCGAACATACACGTTGGATGTAGTTCTTCAGTTTGACGTCTTTATGCTAATAAATCGTTTTTATTTTAAACTCTCACAATTAATATTTATAAAATAAAAAGATGCTAATAATATAATATAATAATAAATATATAATATTATATATATATTATTATATATTATATATAATATATATATATATAATATATAATATAATATTTTAAAATAAAAAGATGCTAATGTTGAATGATATAAATTTGTGAATCATTATACACTGTATATACTAGCCATAACTAAAGACAATGCAAAATTGAACAAATCCCAATATTCAGGAAGGATAACTGGTTAACAATGAATGAAAACAAACAGGTGTGAATAACCGGTAACTAGAGTTTAACTCTCTCACATTCACACCTGCACATCTGTTTAATTGTTAACTGTTTTCACACCTGTTTAATTTTCCCTCAGCATATTTACCAAATTCATGGTAATAGTGAGAATTTAAAATTTTAATACGAAGTTCTCAGGCTATAATATCACTGTTAAATTGTTCTGCTAATATTATCATAGCTTTTAATCTTTATAATAATATTAGTAGAGAAATTTCTTCTTAGACTTTCGTATCTTAACAGTTAAAATAGATCAAACCATAGTTTATCGGTTTTGAACGTCGATAAGCAAGCATTTCCTAGCAGAGTTCAGTCTCCAGTTCAAGGAAAGGTTATCAATCATTTACTTTAACTAATAAAAATTGATCTTATTAACGTGTTAAGTGGTTTCAATTATTTATTTCGTGTCATTTATGAGAAGCATCCGTTCGGTCTGATAACATTTAAACAAAAACATAGTCAAAATTCCGAAAAATTTTTTTCGCGAAACTTCATACTCTTAATTATGCAATATGTCGTGTGTTACGACATATTGCATAATGTGATCCAAGTGAAGAATTTTTTTAATGTATTACTGTCTTACATGTATAAGTTTGATACATGTGGTACAGAAATTGTTTTTCATTATTGTCGCGTTATTTTACTGCCGTCATACGCAATAAGGGTTTCAGAATTTATATATAGGAAGGGCTAATTGAAAGGGAGCTTGTCTTTGAATGATGTTTGCTAGTAAACTTACTAGTCTTCACGTATATTGTTATTACTTTTATATGGAGTGACTTTGGGAAAACTGATGAAGGTTACAGGAGGATGAAATCCCCTGTAATCTTCATCAGCCTAAGACAAGAGATGAGACTCAAGAGAGAGAATCAGAGATGAGTTGAAGATATTGTGGAATGGCTTAAAGCCTCCAAATCATTGCTACTTTACAATATAAGATGGTGATGATTTGGGAGGCTCGAGATAATCTGGAGATTGTGGAGAGGCTGAAAGGAATCAATCATCTCTTAAGCTTCCAAATTCAGTCTTTCAACGTAAAATGCATGTTTAACCATATTTAGAATGTTTAGTTATAAAAAATACCATGATTTTGAAATTATATATCTTATAAACAGAAAGAATGATTTTTAATGGAATTAAAATAGCATTTATTTGCTGTTTACGTAGTTAAACATGTTTTGATAATGATTGTAACTAAAACGCTATCATATTACTGTATAAAATTGTAAATTATTAATTGTGATCACCGAAATATGACTACAGTAACTAAACGAAGAATTTTCAACATATTTTTACCAAATTACTAAAATAAAAATTAACAAATTATTAGTTAAACATAAATAAATGCCATTCGTGAAATACGATGTAAACATGTGATGCGTCATTACACAACAGTATCAGTCACAGTGATTGGACACTAGTTTATCGTATAAGTTATATGAGCAGCTCCGTTGATAAGTATCGTAGAGAGGAGAGAGAAAGGTCAGCTGTGCCAGCCATGGGTTGGTGGACAGCTTTCCTGTCTTGTGCTTTCTTGGCAGGACTTGGCAGTTGCGATAGGAAAGTTGACAGTCGTTCGTGTTTCCAGTCGCCTTATGGAGAAGCTTCCATATATAACTTCACGTTACCTAATTTGTTCGAGACGAAAAACATCAGTTTGTCACAATTTCGTGGGAAGGTAGTTCTTATCGTCAATGTGGCAACTTACTGAGGTTTCACTTGGCATTATCCGCAACTGAATGCACTTCAAGATGCGTATAATGATTTTACTGTATTAGGTTTTCCTTGCAACCAGTTTTGGATGGTAAGTTCATTTATATATTCTTAAATATTTATTTTTAACGCAGTAATTGAACATATTTAATTTATCAATTAAAGAAAATGATATCAAGTTGCTAATAATTCTCATTCCATGCAAAGGAAGTTGCGCTCGAATAATATATTTTTATGTCACTTTTATACATAAAATTAATGCATATATATCGTATTTATGCACCACATTATTGCATAGTCTTAAATTATTGTATCGCACATTTTCGTCTAGTTTAGTTACTTATGTGAATTACAGAATTCTCATTTGCGCTTCAATAGACGATCATACTCGATGAAATTTAGATGTATTTATTTCAGTTGCGTAAGAAATTTTTAATGGCGACATTTGGGCGAATCGGTCACGTGGCACTTCAGCCATGTGGGTTCTCTTGACCTGTAACATTTCAGGAATGCACTGATTTTAAATTCCGCGATATGTAATAACAATAAAATATTAACGGGCGAACTCGATCGAAATTCCGCAAAAATCTTTTGAGAATTGAATTTTGGTAAAAATTTATGAACGAATGAAGAAATCTGTTTTTATCTGAATGTAGGCTTTTTTCTGTAAAAATAAATCGCAAATTATTTTGACGATTACCAACTATATCTGTATATGTATAAGGGTGGTAAGATTGCATACATTACAAAGCCCTGAAAAAAAAGATATTGATCGATAGGGGGGTCGAGACACGCAAAATATTCCTAATGAACTAGGGGGTCAAAGATCAAAGGTTAACGAGATATACATGCGTCTAGGTAGCATAGCACGGAAACAGGATGCGTCGCACTTCATACTGTAGCGAAGCGTAGCACAGTATCAAACCGTATGCAGTGTGAAACTTTCATCCTCTATATCTCGTTAACCTTTGACCCCTAGTTCATTAGAGATATTTTGCATACTTTGACTCCTCTATCGATTGATACTATTTTTTCCGGGCTGTGCAATCTATGCAATTCTACTTACCAGGTGTCTCACAAGTCAGACTACCTGTATACCCATTTGTAATGTTCGGATGACCCCATGATAACCTTGGCAGTAACGCATCGGCCCACCGTTACCTTTCATAGGATGCTGGACTTGAGACGCGAACCTAGATCCGGCATCTTATTGATATGAAAAATAGCGATAGGTTCGCATAATAACGCGTCGGCGCGACGCGCCACGCGGTCATCCAGACACTCCAAACGAGTGCATGGGTGGTCTGTAACATCCGGTGTGTATATATATATCAGAATTATTGATTAAGTAATTTAGGAACTAAGAATTAATTAAATTTTTTTAAAATTAAAAATAAATATATTGATTTGTAGCCTATACTGCATATGTTTTTACGATGTTTTCAAAATTATATACATTTAATTATATTTTTAATTTTTGGTTATCAAAATTTTGATTTATTTTAAGATCGAAATCTGATATTCTGATGTAAACTTGTTTACAGATCATTATATAATTTTTATTTAACACTTATTAAAAAGGTCAGATGATGTTAAACATTCAAAAGATCAGATGATGCTAAACATCTTATTAAATGACCGAAAAATCACAAAAAAAAATGTCCAAAATTCGTGACGTTGATGCAAAGCAGTGGTTGGATATGAATGGGTAAATATATAACTAAACAGTGAAGAAATCCGTGATGAAAATATTAAACATAGACAATTTTTTTTTTTTTTTTAATTTACACTCTTAAATATTTATGGTTCCTATTTACTTTTATTTATTTTTTTAAAGGCATCAAAGTCCAAAAGTATCAAATTATTTTATTGAATCGACTACTGTATCTATCTGACCTCAATCGTATAAGAGAGTGAAAATAAATCATCAACAAAATATCCATCATTCTATTTACATTGAATATCTCAAGGTTGTTTAATTTCCTCTCTAGTTAATTAGCATTCAATAGAAATTGTAAAATTAATTTTGGTATCTCGAAAAACGATAACTAACGTCTGACATTGAAGATTTGCCCTCGATCTCTTGTAAACCGAGATGAATGTAAACAAGTTACGATAACAAAACGCGAATTAACTACTAGTTCGGTGAAGGAAAAAGTTTATGCCAAGCGTGACCATCTTCCTGTTGGAATAATTGTTAAATTACACGCATTAAATTAATGGTTTTTTTTTATTTATTTGTATATATAAAATGGTTTTTGTATTATAGCAAGAGCCTGGAGGAGACGGAAAAGAAATTATGAATGGCATAAAGAACGTTAGACCGGGTAACGGATTTACGCCGAATTTTCCCGTTTTCAAGAAGATCAATGTTAACGGAGAGAAAGAACATCCGTTATATACTTATCTAAAGGTAAAATTGTACACATAAAACTATCATACCCATAAGTACGACTTCTAGAAAAACCATTAACGATATCTTACCTTCTCTTTACAGAAATTCTGCCCTCCAACCAGAGATTTTTTCGAACCACAGGAAAGGCTCTTCTACACTCCGTTAAACAGCAGAGATATTCGTTGGAATTTCGAAAAATTTCTCATAAATCGCCACGGAAAAGCCGTGACGCGATACGATCCAAGCGTCCAACCTCAAGCAATAGCCGGTGACATAGAGCACCTGCTGATGTCTGATTAACATGACGTAACACATCCGTTCAGATCTAATTACCAAGAACACTTTCCTCACTCGGATCTTTGTTATGAAGGATAAATCAGCACCTGTCACATGGCAGTTGATTTATTCGGATGCTGTACATATCCCAATCTAGTCTTGTGCATTCGACAAAATTGGGAATGTATTCAATAGAGGACGAGTAGTAGAGCGTTTATTTTCTTGTTTTAATTAATTCATTTTGCAATATCTTACGTATCATTACGAACTCTAAGAAATTTAATTAATAGAAGCTTGTCAATTTATATTATCGTTTTATAATACGATAAATATTTTAAGTATAACATATTTTGCTAAATAAAAGCTCCCAAATAGATTAAATTTCGATAAAATCTCATGAATCAGTTTATTTCTTCAATAAAATGCAGTAATTTCTGCCAAACTTTGTTGCTCATTTGTTTGAAGTTATGTAAATATTTATGGACAATTTTATATAGCTTAAACATTTTGCAATCACGACTACAACCCGATTAAGTTCCAGTTAAGTTTCCATTTAGGCCGTGTCGCATCGTACAGCGTTGCGTCGCTTCCATGTTCCGCATGAAAGCGACGCGACGCTGTACGATGCGATGCTTCGCTATGCTACGTACGAGCAACAGTTTGTCTCACGAGAACTTCTATAGCGTCTATAATGAAATATTGTCTCATTATATATCTACTAAATGCCGATTATAATAATTTTTACCTCTCATATTCCATAATACAGTTTTTTTTTTATTATTTCACTTATTAAAACCTCTGAATCGAACTCTGTAGCCATGATAATTTACTTCTATCGCTTCAGAAAATCTTTTTTGTATTTCAGCTACTGACAGCGATAACAGGTGATGCTACGCGGTGCTACGATATACACATGGGACGCATCGAGGTTATATCTATTGGTTTGTTTTCTGTCACTCGCAGTAACGCGTCGTACAGCGTCGCATCGCTTGCTTCTGGAACATGGCTTTAAGAATGGCGGTGTCCACATGCAAGCGACGTTAAAAATGACTATTTAACTATCCCAAACTGGTTGCATCCAGTTTCAGATCATTAAATAGGCATTTTTAACTTGTTCAGACTTTATAGAAACATTTTATCATAAATGTACACTATTACGTGAAAATCAGATTACACGAATACATGAACAATCCTTACATCCTGTTAGGAAAAATATTTCACATCTATTTTAAGAATAAGGAATTCTGTGTTTAGAATTGTTTTTAATGCATTTTTTTTCTTTGATGCAACAATCTCGTAAGAAATCAGAGGATACAGAATATGTTTCAAAAGAAAATTCTTAATTATTTCCATACTGCCAGTAATGAATTATAGTATGAAACATGGACCTTTATAAAAAAAAAAAAAAAAAAATTCGAATGAAACTAGTTGCAGTTCAAACATTAATCAAGACATGTAATGGATAAGAGAGCAAATCGGTATAAGATATAATACTATCAGTTAAAAGTAATAAATGGCATTGCAAGTTACACATCGAGATATAGCATTGCTGAACAACGAATGGCAATCAGGACAAAGAAAATATTATCCTGAATAATACAAACGTTATAGAGTTGAGAAAGCAGTATGTTCCAATGGATGCAGATAGCACTAAATAGATAAATATGGAAATAGAGGCGTATACCATATATCCAATTGTGGATAAAAAAAATGCACGTGGATGTTATTTACTTAAAAACGAATATTTTCACATGAATTTGCTACAAATGTTTATAAATATCTCTCTGAGAAGGAAAGAATTTTTCGGTTAAAATCAGAAAGTGATTGATCTCTTTTCCGGTTTTATGGAAACGCTGTTTCTTAAACCATAACGAAACGATCGGTATTGAATACAATATGTCTACTTATAAATCTGGGTATTAGTTATAACTTATTAAAAACAATTGTCCTAGATTCTGTTTCATATCTCTTTAATAAAAATAAGAATGCAATAATAATAATCCATTAGCAATACAAATTTTCGTGAAATTTCCAATTTTAGAGGATGTAGAGCAGTGCTTCCCAACCTTTTTTTTTTTTTTTTTTGGTCATGCTCCATCTTAGCATCTCTAAAATTCTGATGCCCCCCTG
>WUQG02386557.1:0-17889 GCA_011317285.2 Androctonus mauritanicus | reverse complement strand
AAAATTTTAAGATTTAATTATTTACAAGTAAACAAGTCACTTTAACCTTAAAATGTCTTTGGCATGACTTTGAAGTACAAATGAGCTGATAAATGATAAACAAATATTGACATGTGCAAAAACGACATTACTTTCCGGTCCCCCTGATAATTTCTTATAGACGTAATGTTAAAATTAGGAATTATTAATTAATCAGTCTTCAGCATTTGTTTAAGCAAAAAAATTTATATTTTAATACTTGTTAAAGATCTTTCGGCTTAATAAAGCCATCCTCAGTAACTACAAGTTTAAAACTAATCAAATACAACAAATCAAATTATTTGAATGCAAGAATTTTTAAAATAGAACATTATAAAAAAACAGTTTAAAATTAAAATAAACAATAAAATATAAAATAACTTCTAAATATTATAAATATATAAACCTATATAAAAATATAGTGGAAGCATTGTGCTTATTATTAATAAAGAATAGAATTAATTATTGTAAAGTATCCATTTAACACATATATAACACATATTTTGTTAAAATTAGGAATTCTGTTCTCAACAATGCAATCTGATCACAATAAAATTAAATAAAGGCTGACAAAACCAATAGTTTATGATTAAATAATGAGTTATTTATCTAAATAAATGAAAATATAGCCTTTAAAGTCAAGCAAATTATTATTATAATTTTTATGCTATATAAATGTTAAGAGTTTTTCTTCCTTATTATTCATAGATAAGTTGTTGAGCTTTTGTACATATGAATTACTATTGTAGGCAGAAACTGAGAATAAAAGTTATTTACATAATATATTGGTAAAACCAAAGAGTACACTTCTTCCACTTTTCAGCTACCATTTTGATTTTTCTAATTTTATAGTAAACAATGGAGTTTTTGATACAAACCCAGTCATATACTGTATTTTATAGCTACATACATTGTTTGAAATTGCCTTTTTATGAATGTTTAACCTTTTTTTTAATAAAATTAAGGTTCACACTTTCAATTTTTTTGATACTTTATATTTGAAAAACTCACAAACGTTGGAACTCATAAACCAAGAACTTCTTGTATTTGTAATTTATATAGGAAAACATTATTGAAAATTTCATTACCAATTATTATTTTTTTATTTAAATTTTATGAATAAAGTCAATATTTTAATTTTTTATACCATAATTTTAATAAAAAATATATATTAAATGTTGTAATTTATAATAAATATGATAAATTATAAAAGATTGATTGTACAAATTAAAATTCTTTTTAATAGATACCATATAGTTAAAATAATTAACTATATGGTATCTATATAGTTAATTATTATAACTATATAGTTGTTATATAGTTATATTAATAGTGTAAAATAATTAATAGGTTAAATGTTGATTGATAGATCTTACACTCATTGTCATAATTTAAACAATGCAGTTTTAGAATAAATAAATAATTTTTTTATTTATCATTTTACCATATTTGATTACAGATGATATTTGATTTTAAAAAAGAAATAATATTTTTTATTTTAAAATCTAACTTTATTTTAAAATAAAAGTATGTAAATATAGTAACTAATAATAATCATTTTTATTAGGTCATGCATACCATTCGGCTTGTCTTCCAGAGGAATTTTGCACATTATGCATTTCAAGGAAAGGCAAGGAAAAATGAAAGTTCAATGCTATATATACAAAAACTTTCTTAATTTAATAAAAATCAAATATTTTGTGCTATTAAAAAAATTACATATTGTATATGTTTAACTCAGCATACAGTATTGATTATTTTGATAATTCTTTATCAAATAATTTCATGAATAGAATATATAATTTTTAATGCTCAATTAAGATAATAATGATCAAACATTTAATTCTTTTATCATTTTGTAAATATTATAAAATTACTTTCATTATGCAACAAATTATTGAAATAGAGATATGAAAACTGTACATGCTGTAAAAATCATTTTAATGAAATTAGTATAAATGAATTTGTTTTTGCAATCAAACTTAAAAATAGAATTTGATATATTCTATTTTTATTCATATAATTATTTATTCCTTTAAAGTTCTGTGAGATCATATCTAATATGACATTTTATAAAAATGACTTAAGAAATATTCCTATTTAAGATCCTTTCCTATACAAAAAATATTATGTCATATATTTTATTACAGTTTGTTTTACCTGTTAATTGTAAATAGTTTAATGAATAAGTGGTATATAATTAAATGACTTTTACTAATCTATTTTAATTGCAACTAAATTATAAATCATAATTGAATTTACACATTAATAACTATTTTTTAAAACATTTAAAAATTTGTTATTTATACAAATATTGGAAATAGTGAAATCACAAAACACACACACACACAAACACACAATAATTCAAATTGATTTTTTAATCAGGTATTAAGAATATATTGCAGTTGTATTTCTAATATTAATTTGCTGCACACATATGTAATAATTTTTGTGGCCTTGCATGATTCTTTTAAAAGCCATGAAGTTGATACGTCCAATAGTTTTTTTAGCTCTAAATCAGTTTAGTTTTAGTTAAGATAAACAAGTGTCAAAGTATTATGTGTACGTCCATGTAGCACATGCTAAATTTTTGCCAAAAAATATTATTTAAATCCATTTTTGAAAATATTTTATAGTTTAGTTCATAAATTTATAAAATTTTTGTATTATATGACTGAAAAATATTTTCCTTATACAGTCAAAGTATTTTAAGAGATTATTAAAATTATGTATACGACAGAGGTTTATTTTTATTTTAGAGTGTCATCATAAGTTAGTTTAGATTGACTAATATTAAAATTACAATTTTTATATGAACATTATTGTTATGACTATCTAAGAATTGTTCCCAATCTTTCTATTATTACCAAGAACTCATTATTATTATTATTATTATTATTATTATTATTTTATGAATGATGTTCTTTGAAATATTTTGTTTACTTACAGACTGTTTTATTAATTGAAAAGTAAATCATTTTCCATCTTTTAATCAAAATATAAATAATAATATATAATTAGAATTATTAATTTTTCTGTGTTTGTTTATAATTTAATCTTTTCAAATATTAAAAATAGTAAGGAAATACATTAGCTATCTTCATAGATCTTTAGGGATTAAGGGACTCAGATTGGAAATTCATTGTTTTAAAGTATATTCAGGGTGATTCAAATTTTTATTTCCATTTTCGAAAATTTATTGTAAAAATTGAAAAAATATAAACTCAGCATACATTGTAAAAGAGAAAAGTTTTAAAAAAAAAATTGATTTAATATCACAGTTTTTCAAAGAAATTAGATAATTTAATATTGACATAATATTAAAAGAATCAGTAAGAAAGATCAGAAAGAAATTTCTATACATTCTGTATAGAATCAAATATTGCATTATGATTTCTGAATTACTGATAATTTGAAACTACCTCAAACAATCATTGACAATAATAATTTAAAATATATTTTAGGCTGAAATGTTACTTTTATCTAATATTTCTACTGGCTTACTAAATTGCTTTAGATTGAGTCAGATTGAGTTGATTTGCATTTGAACCAATCTCATATTCACACTAAAAGTTAAAATTAGGGCATGCAAAATTAAAAATAGATATAAATGATATTCTAGCAACAATAAAAAAAATTTCATAATGTCATAAAAATTAGAAAAATATAATAGCATGTATCTTGCCAAAAAATAATATTTAGTATGCCCTATAAAATTTTATTACAATTATGATGTAAATAGTAATTATATGTCTAGGAAATTTGTACCAGATAATAAAAATACTCATGTATAGTTCTCATTATAAAGGTACAAAAAACACTGATTTTAATATTTTTTGGTACATTTATTTGAGTGTGTGAAATGCTAGAATATAGAATGCCTTTTTATGTAGCAAGATGGATACAAGAATGAAAAATTATGGTGCCGATTGTTGAGACTATAGTAACTTGTTTAAGAATGAAAAATATGTATAATATACATGTAGAAATAATTTTCTTTTTCATGATATGTATTTTTAATATTTTTATTGCATGTGGTTCAATTTTGAAGTTCCCCTTTAACAATAAATCACAAATGATCTTTAAAGAATCAATTAAATTTAATACACAATTCAATTTGCATATGTTCTCTTAATATATCCCTACATCAATATTTACATTAGAATTTACTATTAAAATTTACTGTTGCTTAAAAATAAACCAAAGTGATGATGATAATTTCATATTCTGAATAGGAAACTTCTTCAGATTAATTTCTATATTCAAAGTTTACAAGTTTTTGTAAATATTAAAATATAAATATTAATTTGAAGAAGCCTTTTAGGAGAAATTAAAAAAAAAATTTGATTCTTGACAATAGCTAATTTATAATTATTGGAAGCTTATTACAATAAATTCTTGAATTAGAAAATAATTTGAAATCATCCTTTATTTTAGTAAATTAATTATAAAATTTATATAAAATTTTTAACACTTAAAAAATGTTTATATTTTTTAAGTGTTAAAAATTTTGTTAGAAGTTGTTAAGTATTAAAAGTTTTGTCAATTTATTTATAAATTGACAAATATATCCTTTTCCAAATCATGATCCGAAAGAATTTTTTAATATATTCATAACACTTTGGGGACTAACTAATGAATGATGAGAATATTCCATATAGACCTGCCATTTTTAAAAAAAGTTAGAATTAATTAGCAATATAATTCTTATATTTTCATATGAATTTTGGAAATTAATGTACATGTAACTTAAAAAGCCATACATTTGCTTTCTAATAAATATTCCAAAACTTAATTATAATTTTTTATCATAAATATGTGCAATAAATTATTCCTAGAGACAAAACGTTTAAAGTTTTTGCTCAGAATTGTTTGAAAAATTTGCTTTCTTCAAATAGTTAATTCTAATTTTAAAAAAATATTCACTAAAATTATTAATTTTATTGAATGTTGTTAATACAATTATTAACATATGATTAATATTTTTAAATTGCAAAATTTTTATTATACAGAGTATGTCTAAATGAATCAATTTTTAAAATTTCAGTATCAGAAATTTAAACATTGTGTGAGCCAGTATTCTTTTTTACTTTTGTACTAGTAATAATTTAATTATATGCTTAACTGAAATAAAGGTTATCTAAAAAATACTTTTTTTATCATAATATTTGAACAAAAAAAAAAGATTAATAGTAATTGATATCATAAGAAATTTCTATACATTCTGTATAGAATCAAATATTGCATTATGATTTCTGAATTACTGATGATTTGAAACTACCTCAAACAAATGTAACAATTACATTAACAAATAAATATATATAGTCTATATTTTAAGAAAATCTAGTAAATAAAGCTTTTTGTCCTATAGATAAGCACTCAAATTACAGCATTTTTAAACTGAAAGTTTAACTGATACACACAACTTTTTGGTCTCCAAAGTGTTTTAAAATTGTAAAAAATTAATTGTATACATAGTAGACAGTTTCAATTAGTATTTATATAATTATGAAAAACATTTTATATTTAGGAAGATTATTCTAGATTTAAATCTGTGTTATTTGTGATAGATAGATTCAAATTTGCAATGAAATTAAATATTTATTTATAAATAG
Organism: Androctonus mauritanicus; assembly: GCA_011317285.2. Classification (NCBI taxonomy): domain Eukaryota; kingdom Metazoa; phylum Arthropoda; class Arachnida; order Scorpiones; family Buthidae; genus Androctonus; species Androctonus mauritanicus. The sequence goes on along the minus strand of WUQG02386557.1, from coordinate 12,256 downwards.
AATAAGTGTTTTAATTTAATTATTAAATTTATGTACTGAATTTAAAGAAAATTTGTTTACCAACTTTTATCATCATAAATTTCAAGAAAATCTAATTATTTCTGTTCTTGCAATTCAGTTTGTTCTGTTAACAGCATTATCAAAACTTAGAAAAATGTGTTATATTATTGTGTTGAATTAATTATTTCTATATTTCTTACTATTTTAAAATATGAATTATAAAATCTAAAGAGAATGCCATGAAAGAACACATTTTTAAACCAGGCTTGTCAATAATTTAAAAAAGTAATAATTGTGATTTTATAAATTATAAATTATCCCATTCAGAAATTAATAAGTTTTTATTAAATTACACTGAATTAAGAAAATTTATAATAATGCAATTATGTTATGTTTAATGTATAATATTGTTTCAAAAATAAATACAGAAACTTAATATATATATAGAAGAGTAAAATAAGAAAAAAAATATTCTTTAAACATGGGCTTAACATCCTTAGTATTATAAACAAAATTTCTAAAATTGTAAAATTCTATATTTTGCTGTATAATGCAGTTTTAATATTTCATATGTAAGAACCCATGCTATCCTAATAAATCTTTATTTTCAAAACATCATTTTCTTATTATGTCATCCATATAATAAGAAAATGATCGTCTATTCATAAACAAAACGATATTGGAAAATATGGGTATAAAAATGCTTCTCTTAACAGATTTTTGCTATCTTGTAAATAAGAGAGCAAATTTTCTGTTAATGTAAGTTAGATGCAAATAAATATAATTAGTAGTTTTGATTTGGAATATTTCTCCAGCTTTTATTACAAAATGTTGTTTGTTAAAAATCCAGGCTAATAGAATTATTCATCAAAATAAAATTTTAGGAAAATTGATTGAAAAATATATTTTTTAGGGATTTTAGTTACTTTCTAATGAAGTGTGTCCAGACCTATGTTTATAATTCATTTTTTTCTTCGTATTTTGACTTTCTGCACGTGTTACTCAAGTTGAATTTGGAATTACTTTGTATATGCAGATTTTCTTTAAAATGATCGATTGGATTTAATAATCATATTAGGTAATAAATTTCAAATGGGAAAATAGTATTTTTTTATTCTAAATTTCCATTGAAATTTATAAAAAAAGAAATGATTAAAAATATTTAAAGCGTTATTATTGTAAATATTTTAATTTTCAAAATCAAAAATTTTTCATGTTTGATATCTTAAAGTACAAAAAAAAAACCTTGTATATAAATTATTGTAATTCATTTATTTATAATCCTATTCTATTTGTCATCAGAGAAATCTAAACAATTTTGTTTCAACAAAAATGTTTAATACAAAATCAAAACCATTAAATAATGGTTTTAATATTATATTGATTAATTTATTCATTAATTTAAGTCATTTTTCTCAAGGCACTATCCTTTGAGTTGAAAGAAAGTATAGGATTACAGGAGCTCCTCATGTACAAATTTTATTTGTATTTCTTTTGTTCTTAACTGGAAAATCATTATTATATGGTGTACATTGTAAAATGGATACCCACATGATAGCATTGCCATATACTGTATATTTCATAATTGAACTAATTAAAAGTTTTCTTGTTTCAAAGATTTGAATGAAAAGTTCCAATTATAAAGCAAGGTTTTCTGTATAAACTGCATAATCTTAAAATATTGCCATATGTTAAACAACTGTGTAATTTTACATTGTTTGTTACTAGAGCATTTTGCTATTAGAATATTTTAAATTTTTAGTTTCTGAAATTTTCTGAAAGTTGAAAAATAAATGGCATGTTCATAAGTACAAAAGTTTGGAATTTGAGAAGCTCCTGTATTTATAATTGAACTTTATCAAATCTAGATTTTTAATTTTTGAATATATAAATCCTGAACTTGGAGTTTTGTAATTTGTAATTATTATTATTTTCTATATATGTTGTGTGTGAGATTACTTAAAAGGTGTTAATCCATTTCAATATTTTGTTTGAAAAAAATTTTTATGTGAACAAAATAACGCCTCCTCCATAAATTTAATCATTAACTATAAATGTTAATGATGATAAAATTATAAATAAGAAAATATGATAAAAATTTAAATTTTTTTAGTAGTAGTAAAAAGACTTTTAATATTATATTTAATTATTTGATTAAAATAAATGATTTATTAAATTTACATTAATAATTAAAAACTAATTTCTATGGTGATTTATTTGAAATAAAAAATTAGACATCACATTAAACGAAATTTAATAATAATTCTGCTGAATGAGTAAACTAGTATACAAATGTATGATAATTTTTTTATATAATTTGATAAAAATTCATAATGCAACTTTTATATTCAATTTTACTATATATTATTTTGCATATTACAAAATTATTTATGCAACTGCTAAGTTTTATGTTAAGATTAATTACATTATTATGTAGGAAAATTTTAAAATAATTTGTATTTCAATCTTGTCTTATTCATGTATTTGAAAGATTTTTTAAATAATACAAAATTAACTTAATTATTCAATACAGTTATTACAAAATGTATAATTTTGAGCTATTTATAGACTTTCTTTGAGCACAGTTTTGTCTAAAATTAGGTGCAAATTAAATCTTGTGCCTTTCAAAATTTTACCACTTTTAATAGTTAATAATTCTTTGATCAATTTAATATATTTTCCCCCTTTTACAGAGTCCATTTACAATTCTGCTTGTACAGTTGCACTTGTTATTCTATAGCACAAAACTTGTTAAATATTTCTTCCAGTTATTGTGCCAATTGTTTTCTGCCAAAAATACTTTATGCTTTTTTGCAATAAAACTTTTGTCAAATTGGCAAGCTTTATAAAAAGTTATTCTTTGGAATGTATGTAATTTCATTCTTTGTAGACAAAATAAATTTGTGAATACAAAAATTTTCTAGTCACTTTGCAAATTCCATGAAAACATTTCATCCACATATAATATTTGACTTTTACATTTTAAATAAGTCAAACACTAAGTTATTAATTGTAAATTATACATCATTCATGTACATTTAATTTTAGAATTAAAGAAAATTGAAAATGACAATCACATTTGGTTTGAGTTACATCATTATTAAAATTCCTAAAATATTGAAAGTTGTATATATTAATGTTCTTGACTATTTGTATTTGAAATGTATAATTATTAATCATCACTGTTGTCAATTTCTTTGTAAATAATTATCATAACACTGTATATTTAATTCTTCCATTTTGATTTTTTTTTTTTTCGGCAAAGCAATAAAAATGTAATTTTATAATGCATATTATTTGTAATTATATTTAAAAATTGGTGGCACTTTCACTCATTTTATATAGATAATATCAAGCACTGCCTGTTTTTTCAATTGTCGACCAATACTTGACAGATGTAATTTCAAAATACTTATTAATGCAAATATGTAAATAACATTTATGCATTGTAAATTTTTTAATTTGTAGAATTTCTTTGTGAAGCAATAAAGTGTTCATATCTTATTGTATAAGTCATTTTAAAAAAAACTTATTTTAAAAAATTTATTAAAATAATATACATACAATATAAATTAGTTTTTGTACAAATGTCCATAAACCATCCAGATAAAAATAATATTTGTGTTACATTTTATTGACTAGTAATTTTTACAGATTGATATTTCTGTAATATTTTCAATTCTTTATTTTTAAAAAATAGTTATTGATTGCACAATATGAACATATTTACATAGGAATAATTCATTTGATGACTAAAAATAATGAAAATGCTGAATTTGCATGACGTGTAATGACAATACAGGAAAATATATTTTTATAATAAATTACATATTTAAAAATTTATACAAAATATGTAGGATACTATATCTTTGGAATAAATGACCAACTGTCATATAATATTAGAAATTCAGCCTTGCTATAATTTCTGTAAAATATTTATATTTGATAGAATTTTGGAGATGTTAAAGTTTTTAAAGTTCTATGTGCAACTGCCCTGTAAATAAAAATTATTTAAAATTATAAAATTCATATTATTTTGATAATAGTTTGTTAATATATTTTGATAATAGTTTGTTAATATATTTACCTCATGGCAAATGTTGGAATATTTGGAGAAAACAAAAGAAAAAGTTGATTAGAACCATTTTGTAAAATGTAGCTCTTGTAGTGTTCTGAACAAGTATATATTTCTTGGGCATAGTGATTTTGAAAACTCCCAGTTGATTCTGAAAGATTTAGTTCATTTGATTTGTAATTTGAAATTTATTTTTTAAAAATTGTCAAATTTTGCTTAATACTAGTGATTAACTATCATATTTCAAAAGCTATATTCCATAATATCTATTTGTAATAAAGAATACAAGAGATTATGGAATGTAGCTTTAGAATTTTAGAATAATATTTTGAATTGCTCCATGGATTATATATCTGACAATTATTTTGAGTATTTTGCTAAACACAATTTATTTGTACAACTCAAATGAATATTAAATTTTGTGAAGTACTGTCATCAAACATTACAAGATCAAATAGAAATTATCAAAAGAATTGCAGTTATGTCCTACTACTATAACTGTAGAAGCTTTTACCTGATGAAACAAAACAGTCATAAGAAAAATCATCATAACTTTAAAGTTTATTAGTTAAGGATCATTTTCATATTTTTGGTGAGTGTATTAATATATGTTAAACAGCATCTATATATTATTTTAAAAATTACTAACCATAATTAAATATAATAAGACCCTAACTTACATGATTATGAATTATGGATGCACAAGTCTTCCATAAAATATGAATGAAAAATTCATTGTACAATTTACTTTTCAGCAAAAATATCACATATAGCCTTAAAATATGCTTGTTAATTTCGTTTAACCATTCCACTTACTAATGTAAAAACATTCATATATGCTGTTGATTAAATAGGATAGCAAGCTCAATATACATTGAAAATTTTCTCACTTAATCATTTGAATGGAACATATGTTTCTTTTTCCCTTTTAGCATTTAAGTTCGTAATTGTAAACTTTATATAAAATATATTATTCTGCAGAGTTTTGATCACCTGTCTGATCATTTTGCTAAGATAACAGCACTTATAAATGATGTAATTTGTTTTACTATCATGCAAAGATTTGTGGTAGCAAACATATGAAATTATATTCCTTCATTACGAAGAAAGTCAGAAAACTCAATCTCAATAGCTAGTCACAGAAGCAGTGCTTCTGTGACTAGCTATTGAGATTGAGTTTTCTGACTTTCAGTTTACAGTTGCAGCAATTTTAGGAACAATTGTAATAGGAAGAATATTATTAATAAAATTTTTTATTTTTAACTATCAAAGTTTACTCTGCCTATACTATACAAAAACTCAAAGACAAGACACTGTGGCGTTTCGTTGGCCGCAAGTTAATTGTTTTTCCACGATCTATTTTGCTTACGTATTATTAATATAATTTTCATTAAGTTAGTTTTTTAGCATTATGTAGTATCCTTTTATATCCCCTTTATGTTTTTGTTAAATTTAATCGATTTTTCAGTGTTAAACATTTACCTTATGTTACTATGGCAACATTTTTGAAGTTGAATTTTAGAATTTGGCCGTTCTATAGAACATTTTATATACGTTTTTTTCTTACTTGTTTATGTTTGTTAAGGTAGCTGATGAGGATTACTTTGTAATCTAAAGCGCTACTACTGTGTATTTTGAATTGTAAATTACAGCTCCAAGGCAGAAATTAACAAGTTTTATGTCTTTATATGAAAAATTTTATTCTTCCTATATTTTGTTAATAATATCATTTTTGTTTTTATTAATAAAACAAAAATTTATATGGGATTGTTAAATATTATTTATTTAGCAATACCAATACAGATACTTCTCACTCAATGACTTACCTGTTTAACGACTACTCAAACTTACATCCACGCTTACGATTGTATTTTTTAATGGAAAATTTGATTTTCATCCATACACATCACTTACAACTTCTATTCTCCACACTCATAGTTCAAAAATTTGATGTAGGAAAATACTTTGTGCATAATTAAGATATTAATGTCTTTATAGCCATGAGAACATGGTCATTGAACAATTTGGTTGGTAAGCAAGTAACTTGTTACTTGTTACCAACCAAATCGTGGGAATGGGACTGTCCTTTACTGAGAAGTACCTGTAAATTATAATATATTACAGTTTAGGAATATACATTATTCATATGTCTATATACTTCCATATAAATTCAAACTTTTTAATTGAATTGTAGTTCCTACATAATATGGGTAGTTCTTGCCTTAAGATGGTGATGTGATTGGTCAATGCAATTCCATGAGTTTTGACATATGAAAAATGGATCCTTATTTTGTCTGGTTCTTGTAGTTTTGTGTTCTTTGTTTATTAAGTTAATGTATATTGTCCCAGAAAACATTAGTAGTGAGAAATCATATATTTTGGGCATTTACAATTTATAACAGTGTGCTTAAAATGGAATTTTGTTATAAGTTGAGGACTATCTGTATATTAGTTCAATGGGAAACAGTTTCCAATACAAGAAGTATTTTTTAGGAATATAATTACAACATACATTGAAGACCACAAAGCATCAAATTTAAGCATTTTTGAACTTACAATGAAAATTTTGGGGCAAGTTAACCAAAATATAAGTTTGGTATCTACATATATGAATATACATACATAAATATAAAACTACATAACATAGAGAACAGTAATAATACCTACTTGCCAAGGCAACATTAATATATATGAATATAAAAATCTGATAAAATAAAACTATTCGTAAATGCATTGTTTATTTGGAATAAAATAAATCACATACTTTTTAATGCTATACACTGTTATTTTATTAATATCACTCTTCAGATTGCTGTAACAAATAGTCTTATACAATATTTTGTATATTATTCTACTGTTTTTTAGTGATTAAACAACAATAAAATAAATATAATATTTTGTTATTTAAAAAGATAGTCTGGCTGATTGGGAAATCTGAATACAAGATACGGAATTGCAACACAGGTAAGTTATGTTTATAACTTAAAGTTCTTCATTCAGAAACTATAGCATATATTATTCTGTATTTTTGATCAATTAGAAGTTCCTTAGAGATTTGAATAAAAAGTTTGTTTTTTGTTTAAACTGAAATATCTTAAAATATTGCCATGTGTTAAATATCTTGCAGTTTTACAGTATATTTATTGCTAAAGCATTCTGTGTTATAATGTTTAAAATTCTTTAAGATTTTTTGAAATTTTCTGATATTGAGTTATTTAAATAAGAAATGCCAACTGTTGAAAATTTGTAATTCAAAAATGCACATTTTATAATAAAATTAATGGAATTTTTTAAAATTTTTTGGAATAAACTAATTTTAATTTTATTATGTGAAGTAAACTTGGTAAACACTTTGCTTTAACTATGTAATCTTCGAAATTCAAGCATTATAGCAAAGAAACTAACTTCGAAAGTCAAGCACTATAGCAAAGATTATTACGTGAAGATAAATTAAGAAATTTTTGTTTCTTGATCAGAAAGATTTTTTCCATGTCAAAACTATTTATTTGAAATGATAAATAAATAACAATAAAAATCTTATTATAATCTAGATTAAATTAATCTAGATTCTAATAAGATTTAGGAGGGGAAAATTAATAAATATTTATATAGAAAATACAGGTAAGATAAACTAAAAACTTTAATTATTTTTCCACTTGCATAAAATGTTTCTGGTATTACTATAATAGTAACAGAAGCATTTTAAGATAAATGACTGCTGAAAAGAATCAAATACTTAAAACTAGAATTCATTCCTGAATGCTTTAAGTTGACCTTTAACATGCTTCTAGCAGCAATCCAATTGATAAGTTCCCAGAGATGGGTGAATATAAATAAAGCATTCACCATATTCCATTTATATTCAATGTATTACTTCATGCTATTTATTTGTAACTTTGTTTTCTATACCCAAACAAATAAGAGCAAATTTATATGATAAATTATTATTAAATATCTCCTGATTTATATAAATAAAAAATGGATATATTATATATTTCAAGACACATATTAGTGATGGAGAAATTATAGTCAGACATCAAACATACAAACAATTGAAACGATGCAACCTGAACTGAAATTTCATTTTATTTTTATAATTTTTAATTATTTGATAAATTATATAGAAAAGTTCATTGTTTAATTTTTGTGATCACCAAACTTAAAATAGTAAAGTAAATAAATTATGATATTTTGTTCCTATCAAACAAGCTTTCAAATGAACTACCATCCTCATCACTATTATATAAAAAGTTTTAAACAATACAGATAACGCTCAAATAATGTGGTACTTAGATTCATATAAAATTTCACATAGTGCAAAACAGTATTATATAGAATTAAGGTTACTATAAATTCTAAATCAGGATAGAGTGAAACAGTATTTATAGAATTGTTATCAACTGTATAAATACTGTGTAACAATTTTTTAATTATGTTAGAACAAAATAATGGTATAAAAATACCATGTTATATGAGGTTTTCTGTACTTATCAAGGAATATTTATAATGAAATTTCAGTCAAAGCTCTCACAGATTATAATTGTTAATTTGAAAAATTTAGCAAAGAATTTCCATAAGCATACATAAACCTACCTATATGTTGACAATTGGTATATGCTTCAATCTTCATTTACAATTGTTGTATTTATATCTATGTTAAAAGCTTTTTTGATTATACCATGGTGCAATTATAATAAACAAGAGAATAGTATATGTGCAAGTTGAATTATTTCTAACAAATTACTTTTAAAAAGATCAACAAATTGTTCAATATTAAAGCTGTAGTATAGCAAAGCTCTTATATTTTTCTAAGACTGTACAACAGGATCTAATTAAATCCTACTATATAGTCAGATTTCTGCATATGCCTATTTATCTAAGCTTTATATTTTCAAGCATAAAATGCCAAACAGCCTCCCTTCAATTTTTTGGTATTAATTTGCTTATTGTATCATAAAAAAGCAATCCTTAGAGCATTTGCAGCTTTTTATATATACAGGCAATCTCCAACTGGTTTTGATAAAAATAAAAAAATTGATTTAAATCAATGTTTATCAAATGCTATTATTAATCTTACCAATTTCATAAGATTTTTCACTGTTTTGAGATATTTCTTCAGGATTATCAAAATAAATTCCTACAACCATTTTATAAAGCATTCGTAGAATTTCTTGCCTTCTTCTAAGACTAACACATTTTCCATCTTTTAATCTACTATTTTCTTCTTCCAAAGGTTGAACACTACAAATGCATCGTTTTTGAGCTTCTAACAAAATAAATCTGCAAACAGCAAATAAATTCTTCTTATAAAAATTTAATTTTTATATCTTTATTAAAATGCATAATTAAGAAATTTTAAACTATAAAGTATAATGTTATAAATTTAATTTTACCCTAATATATTTCGATCTATTGTCACTGATGTTGGAAAATTTCTTGGATGAAGACTAGACACACACTTTAATTGTTCAAAAACAGTTTTCCAATGTTTTGGGATCTAAGAATGAAACTTAATATGAAACCAGTTATATTGCTATATTAATACATTTGATGAAATACAATATTTAAATTTTATGCATGTTTAGAATATTTCTCATTGTACAATACACAAGAAACAAAGTAATTATTATTGTAGATAAAGTTTATCAATCTGAATTTTTACTACTATAAAATAAGCATCATATAATTTTATATAAATATATGATGTCTAAAAGAATTGATATATTATGAAAATCAAATAATTTATAAATAATATACATATCTATATTTGATTATATACGAATGGAAAATATTTTTTATCACCTAATAGTTTTTATATTAATATCTATTTTATTGTTCATGAAACTATAGTTGAATCTATGTGCAATGAGTTAGCAGACATAATTATAAATTGGAGATTTTAATGAGAAATTATTGATGATCCTTCATTATAACAGAATAGCATAAACAATATCTGTTATATATCCCTACAAAAAAATTTCAGTAGGATTAAATTGGGAGATTGTAATGGCAAGATATTAAATTGGCTAAGAAGAGTTCCTTTTTTTAAAATTTTATCAAAAACCTCCTTTACATAAAGGATTAGTGTGAAGAGTCCTATCATCTTGGAATATTACAGTTCATTAATACACAGACTATATGCATCAATGAACTACTTGATACACATAACTTTCTATAGCAATTTTCAAATAAGCATTTTTTCTTACTTTTGTGATCATCATCTATTAATGTCCATAAAAACTTCCTTTTCTTTCAGTACTGATTGAAAAAATTACATGAAACTATCTCCAAAATTAATAAAGTTAAATTTTCAGGAAATTGTTATATAGCAATTTCATAAAAAGTTTAACTTTATTATTTTAAGAATATAAGATTCTTCATCAAATAATAAATTCTATATATTCCCACTATACGCTATACGATATATCCACTGTATGCTATACATAGTATAACTATGTACTGACGAGGGACTGAAACAAAAGTCCAAAAGCGTTTATACAAGATTAAAATTGTTGCTTGCTTAGTTGTATTCTGAATTTGAAATGAAAGCAAGTTGGTTGATGAGACTTATAAATTCTAAATTCTGCAATATTCAAATGCAAACAGAAAATTATTAGCATTAGAATAAACTTATACAAAGAATTTTAAAAATTTTGGAGAAGTTATAGATTTTGAATTATGCAATTTTCAAAATTTAATCTTCACCAAGAAGATATTGTAAACAAAATCCTTTATACAAATCAAAATCTGTTTTCTTCACTAACGAAAACATAGTTTCTGATACATAAAAAAGTGCTTTGTGATTTCTCAGTGCAAGAAAATTGCTTGCATTGTTTCTTTTTCAAAAATTAAAAAGTGTGAAAAATATTACCATAACTGAATAGATTTAATCATATTACTGTATATATAATGAAAATTATCTCTCTCAAATTTATACTATTTTTCAGTTAAAATAATCTGCAATTTTAGTAAGACTATTTTTGTAAAATATTCGAAAATATTACTAAAAATAAGTATAATATTACAAACCAAAAACTTATGAATTGGTTTCAAAATGATTAAAAGAGTTTTTATAATCAGATTCTCCCTGTTCATATTAAATAATAAATAAACATTGAATGAATTTAATTATCTAAAATTTTTTGAAAATTACATACAAATTTCTGAAGAGAAACAATTTTGGTCATTGGAAAAATATTTAATTTATTATATAAAATCAGTGCTAAATAAACATTTAGATAATTGTTAATACATTAGAATCTCATTTATTTTTTATCTGGCAATTACAGGACTATAATAAATATAATTTATAAAGTATCAAAAAGACAAAAAACCAGGACTGCTTTCTTCTAAATAGCATAGTTCAAAATGAAAGCACTACAAGCAGTGTAAAACATCATCAAGTTTAATAAATAGTAGAAACGTTTTTGGTACCTGCAGTACCATCATCAGTTACAACATAAACAAATCTGCAGAACAAGAGCATGTTTGAAAATAGAACAGAGGAATAAATTCAAATTTGATTTGAAAAAATGAAGGTATTATAACAAGAATATAAATTTAACAAAATAATAAGCAAGACAGTTTGTGTATAGGCTCACTTGAAAAATTCTTTTTCTTAAGGGTGGAATCAATAAAAAGTTCATTATATATTTTTCCCGATTGCATAGTTCCAGGCTACACTCAACATGTCGGCTTGCCTAATGTTGATGACATTATTGTTCGCACTGTTTCTTAAGATTTCAACTTTCTCCATTGTCGGTAGCATTCTTCAATCACAGACTTCTTTCGCAACGCAGGCATTATGCCAGATGACTTTCGTGTCCTTTTCATATGCCCTTTGCGCTAATGCGGTATTAAAGCTTCCTTTAGATATATCCTTTTTGTGTTCGGCAATCCATCTTTAAAGTTACAGGCCGTCGCTCCTATGTATACTTCTGGCTGGTTGTCCTCAACATTCTGCAGAGGAATTTTGTATATGCCTGACCAATATTCTTTAGACCTTTTGGTTTTATTGTTTCTCAGTAAACTAAAGATGGTAGGGGCTTGTCTAAAAGAGCTGCTTCTATTTGTTGATTTAAGGGTAGACTTAATAGTAGAACTTGCATGGAGCTTGTGCGGTATTGGGAGCTGGCATTGTGTGACAGGGTTGTGCCCCAAAGGAGAGGAGGGGTCAGGTTG
>WUQG02386446.1:0-17889 GCA_011317285.2 Androctonus mauritanicus | reverse complement strand
CGGTACCACTTTTGTCGTGCTTCGATAAGGGCACAATTGTACTCCAAATCGGTCATTTTGGTAGTTATCACTGCGTTCATGGGCTTTCTGGAAATTTTTTAAGAACAGGTCTTGTTATAGTGCTGTAAATTGTTCTAATCAAACAGATAAGAGCGTGGATTCTTTCCTTTGCCTCAAGACAAAATAAATGAAAGAAGTGACTACAAAATATCGGAAGAAAACTTCCAAATACGATGATCTTCGTTTGCCAGATAAGCAACTATTGTATTTATAAATTAGAAAAGAAATATAATGTTATGATTTATTTTCCATAAAAAGTTACCCATGATTATCGATCGGTAGAAGGATATAAAATGGCGACTGAATGTTCTATCTGTCTAGGGACTCAGGAGATAAATTCTAATCAAGTTTCGAATTAATTATAGAAGTGTCGATAAAACATCTATAATCAGTAATAATTGAAAGTACTATGATATTTACTATATTTTTTTCATAGTCGATTGAGCAATCGCACATTCACGGATTTTATCTCACTGAAACTAACATATCAACTGAATTATCAAGATGTAAGAGATGTTGATAGTTCCAAATATCAAATCTTTTTTATTATCGAAGTTTCTATTATTTTTCTGGGAGAAATAGGTTCTTGTTAGCTGTTTCACCAGATCTTGAAGAACTGCGAGTTCTGCTCAGTGTATTTCTATGTCAAGATGTGAATGAGTTGGAATTTTCTATGATATCATTTATGAGAGGGATTCCTTCGCTTCAGATCGCAGGACTCCCCCATAAACTTGAATCAGATAACTTTAATAAATAATAAATAGTATTACTTTTGCAGATAGGATGCTGTGGATTGTGTTGAAAATCAAACTAACAGTCTCATTTAACACTGTTAAAATGATATCATTAGGTGGTGCAGATATACTATTTTATGTTATATCCATTCTGTACTCTATATACTGCTTAAATTTTGAACAATATATTTTTTTATTTTATATTTGACTATTGTTTTTCTTAATTTTATTATTATAAAAGCATAAGAAACTATTCGCCAATAGTTTTTATGCTTTTATAACAATGAACAGTTTTCATGCTTTTACAACAGTGAAGTTCAACAGTTCCTTTTTTTTACAACAGTGATGCTTTTACAACAATGAAGTTCAACAATTTCTTATGCTTTTACAACAGTGTTTTACGAATGCATATTCATAGTCAAACTGTTTTCGGTAAGAGAATTATATGAAGTCTTTTTTCAATATTAAATGATAACGATCCTATGATAATAAAAATTAGATTACCATGACAAAACATCAGAGTTTACATACAGTAGAGCAGAAGATCCATTGCTTTCGATTAAATTAATGAAAAATATAGTACAAGTTAAATAAATATTCAATATTTTATGACTATTAATTGTTTTCCATGTATAAAAGTGGTTTTAGTAAATTTATTATTATTTTTTTTTTTATTTTTCTGCTGTGAAATGCTGCGAACAACTTCTTATAGTTTTACAACAGTTCCTTATGTTTTACAACAGTTTTTTTCTAAAGCAATTCACTCACCAACCGTACACTAGTGGAAGTATTGGCGAATTGCTTTAGAAAACTATGAGGGGAAAAAAAAATCGCAATAAATGCCAAGATATTAGTGTAACTTTTAGAAATGAAGATAAATGATTCATTTTTTTCTGCTTAGTTGTTACGCATGATTACAAATATCACATTAAAATACTATTATAAAACGCTTAAGGAGGCATGTGGTAACATCTCTTGAATTACTTGCAAGAGGAGTAATAAAATAAAATATAAATAACAATTTTTTTTTTCATGTTAATGAGAATTGGATAGCCTTAGAGAATTTTAACTGTATAATTGTACACTTTAAACCATTAACCTTGAAAATTTCAAGAACAAGTTCTATCAACTGGCAATTGATTATTGTGTTAAATTTCGTTTTGTTAAAAACCAGAGTTCAGATTTCAAGCAAATTTTCAATAGATAAATATTCCTTCTTTGAGCAATATTTTCCAATAAATTAAAATAATTGCCCCACATTCATTCTTAGAATTGTTTAACTTTGATTTTAAACAGTAAACGTTATCGATATATTCGGTTTGCGTGTATTAAAAATTTTACCACGTTGTGGCTTTCTAGAAAATAACGTATTGTCAAATGCAAATTGTTTTTTTTTTTTTCAATACCAGTTCCTAATCAATAGCTTGAGGGGCTATTCCAGTATCATTTGACATTGAAAAGTTAATGATTTCGTTCTCTTGTAATAGTAATATTTGGAAATTTTGTTCAATAATAGTCGTAAAATTCAAAAGAATTACTGTATGCATTACGCAATTTCACAGCAGAAAAATAAAAAAATAATAACAATAAATTTACTAAACCACTTTTATAGATGGAAAACAAATAATAGTCGTAAAATTTTTAAATATTTTTCACTAATTTAATTGAAATCAATGAATAAACTCCATGCTTAGACTTCTGCTCTACTATACGTAAACTCTCATGTTTTGTCATGATATTCTAATTTCTATTCATCACAGGATCGTCATCATTTAATGTTGAAAAAAAGATTTCATATAATTCTTTTACCGAAAACAGTTTGACTATGAACATGCATTTGTGGAGGAAGAAAACTGTGCACGAACTGAATGGTAATTAAACTCCGCACGAAGTTTCCATTAATTCTGTTTATATAAGAAATTATAATTAGAAATACATCACAACTAGTTCCTTATATAAGAAAAGAAAAGAGAAAGACATTGCCATCAGTTCCTTATATCAAAAATTAGATAAGCATCATAACTAGTTTCTTATATAATCATTTGCATGCATAACGTATGATTTTATATTTAATTTTATCAAGTTTCTTAGATAGATGTTTTTCCTGAGTAAGTATATTTTGCTTTAGGAATAACGCAATTAATGTAGTAACAGCTACAACTGAAGGACTTATAATGGCTTCTATCTACAAAACATAGCAATAAATTTCTAACTGAAGAAACATAAATATTACTTAAAGAATAAATAAATTTGAATCTATCAATATTTGTACAGTATAATCTCTAAAAACAGTTTATTGTTTGCAATATTATTCATTCCTCATCAAAGAGTTGCGCTAGTTTAGTTTGTAAACAAATTAATAATTTCAACCGAGCCGAATGTGATCGCTATGTTAACTTTATCTATTCTATGTTGTTAAAAAGATTATAAAAATAATGTTATAGACCTTTATTACATTTTAAAAGCAAAAATATATAATATTTTTTCATAAATTTTGGAAGAAAAACGGTTACGAGACACGAAAAAGTTCTTGTAGCCACAAATAAGAATTTTTATTGCCACTTACTAAAGATTCTATAAAAAATTTGTAGCAAAGTCCGTATTTTATCTCCTGTTAACAGCACAATTAATAAAAATCAGAGATAATATCTGCAGAATAATTCATTTTAATGTTATTTATCATTATTTAAAAAGAAAAACTGGATATAATTTTTTATTTATGTATTTTTCACGAAGTTGACTAGAATTACAAACAGTAAACATCAAGGAAAGTTTTATTTTTTGATAATGAATAACTTTCTCGTTATATAAAATGTATATTATCACTTTTATTGCCGTTGTATAATTATGCTAATATATATTTTTTCAGTTTTCCTGTTGATATCTAGAGATTTTGACATCATAATTTAAATTTAAAAAAAAAAAAAAAAAAGAAATGATTACCGTTAAATTTACTTGTTAGATAGCGAACAAGTATTTTTTAAACGAAATTTCGATATGCGACTCCTTTAAAAAAATGCAACTAAAATTCCTTTAAGGTTTCAGTTTTTTATTTGTTGAAATAAGAAACTGATGCGATAAATCACACCGGTATCTTAGAATTTATCATAATCTAGAATGAAAATGTTCAAAGATAAATAATTATTTTTGGAACATTTAGGGCTAGCGCGCACGTATGGTTTTTAGACCGCTTAACCGCGGCGGGGATTTCAATGGGAACGAGCCAAAAAACCGCAACATGCTCAATGGCAGACCTACAGCTGTCGAGGCCCGGGGCAGAAGTCTCCCTGGGGCTCCCTAATTGGAATGATCACCATACAAAATGTTATGCCCTTTTTTTATATTCCTATATATAGGTACATATACTTAAAACTTGCGGTTCTTCGGAGGCCCCCTGATCAAAGGTTCGGGATCAAGGAGGGCGCTCTTTCCGCCCTCCTTGGTACGCCGCTGTCTACAAGTATCTATTCTGACATCTTTTCCAATATTTTCATTATGCATTTATATAGATGATTAGTAGTGATATGATTACGTCACAAAATATGTATGCTAATATATTCAAATCATGGATTCACATAATATACAATGATCTATTTTTCATTTTGTTCAAAATTGGACTTTTTTTATTTTCCATTTATTTTTCCCATCTTTCATTAATTTGCTTTTATTATTTAATATTTGTAAATATTCATATAAACAGCTTAATAATTCGTATTTAATTGTTTTGATTTGATATTATTCCGGAATTTGCCTTGTAATTTTTTTTAATATATATTTTATTAGTTTCTTTGCATTATTTTTGTCCGATTCTCGCTAAAATCATGAAATTTATTCGCTGCGTTATGCTTATTAATTGATGATAATTAAATCAATGAATTTTAACATAATATAAAAAGAAAATTACAATAATGAATTATTATTTTTAAGAATTTTTTTTAACCACATTGATAGGAATTATAAGATATTTTGATCATATTCATTATAAATATAAAAAAAATTCAAACAAATTTTTGTTTTATTGCTTTATACTAAGAAATTTTATACAGTCTGCGCTCGAAATAAGTTAGATATATTACTTTTTTTTGTCATAGCTACAATCTGTTTGTTGTTTCTTATTCTATTCATTGATAAATAATTTACTTATTTATTTTTTTCTCTTTAAGAAAATATAAGAATACCATGCATGGACACTATATAGATATCAGAATTAAAATCAAAGGGTAAAATGAGCGGTGACAGGTCTATGTTGATAGCTAATGATTCCAAAATAAATTACTTCGCAATAAATAAGTTATATTTTTCAAATCTTAAGTATTCTTATTTATTGTGTAGGCATACACGAATGGTACGTACTATCTATCCGGAATGCTCGATACCTGAGATTTCCCGGATAAGAAATTTTTCCAAATTTTGCGGCACTTCATCTAAAATCTACTATAATATTTAAAAATTATTTAAAAAATAAACAAATAAATGGTCTACGTTCAAAATTAAGATATTTTGAATTAGTTAGTACTTTATAGTTGCAGAATTTATAAACATCCACAAAGAATCATATTGCACTCATTCCTAGTTTCTCTGCGATTGGAGTGGCATAGGGACGGTTATAATCGCGCATAAAATAATTAAAAAATGCATAATATTCATATATATAATAATTTAATTTATATTTTAAAAATTTGCAAAAAGTATGAGTTTATCAATTCCGATTTTAGCTAATGCCCGACAATACTGAGTGAGATTACACTGACTTCTTTGTGATGATATATGTTTTAATAATAATATATCATTCTAATGAGAAAAATTCAAAAATATGGATCGAGAATATGCAGAAATATTTGAAAAATAGATAAAAAAATATACTTAATGGCATTATATATGAGAAACCGATTAAAAGGGGTTCTAAATAAGAGTTTAAAATCCCTGTTCAGGCTGTTCCAATGAAAGAGAATGATTTTAAGTATTTGCATATTACTTTTTAGTTTTAAATGAGTCCTTTGAATAATTAAAACATATAATAGTAACCAGTAAAGCTACAACTTGGCCTACCAAAACATCTGCACTGAATATGATCGCCATAATGAAACCAAACGTGCAGGAATTTTACACTTTTACCATATTCTGGAACAGCCGGTTTTCTGAGTATTCCAGATACTGGGATGCTGGATAATTGGTCGAATATTTGTATATGATTTTAATTTTTTCAAAGTCAATATAGGCCAATAGTATATCCAAAAAAAAAAAAATCGTATATTTTCACTAAATTATTTTCAATTTACAAAATATAAATGGTATTAGTTATTAAAATTTTAACAATAATTTAGCATAAAATTTTAATAATAATTTTCCATAAGTTAAAGTTTAAATAAATATATATAATTTTTTTTTCTTTGATGGAATTAATCATTAGTTCCTTTTGATATTTGATTAATTTTGATATTTTTAATAAAGATAATTAAATTGATAATTATAAGCGATTTTTTAATCAACTTCTTTTTTAAAAAATTAGCAAAGTATTCAATAGAAAAATCAAAAGTTTAAATTCATGCAGAAATTTAAAAATTTTAAAAACTGAAGTAACCTGTTACATAGTAACTAGTAGTTATATTCTATATATTTAGAAATTAAATAAATAAATAAATAAATACAGTAAATAATTTTTGGCAGTCATATTCTGGATAAGAGTAAATTACTTTTCATCAGTGTCTATATATATAAATAAATAGTAGATATTTAATAATTCTTATTAATTATTAAATGATTTATTTCAAATTTCATAGAAACTCTACAGTTATCTTCGAAAAATTATAATTTAAAATTAAACAATATATCTTAAAATATGACAGTCATGTTAAAATTGGAGATCATTGTCACATATTCTAATAGACTGTATTAATTGTGATATAATAGATATTATCTACAATTATGATTTTCAAAATTTTCCATTAACATTTTCCACTTTCATATAAAGACTGTGTTATTATAAAGGAATTCAGGTGAATTGGAATTTTACAGTATACAATTTTAGAAAAATTTTTCTCCATATTTCAAAATTTAAAAATAATAATTTGTTTCGAGTAGGACTCACTTATTCAAAAATTAAAATTTAAAGATAAAAATGTTCTCTTATAATTTTACTTAAAAAAATTAATTTATATAATCTGAATTATACTGTATTAATATTTTGAGTTAATCAAGAGCTTATTTTATAATAGTAATTGCAAGCCTATTACTATTTATATTGAAAATTTTCAATTTAAAAATTATAAGATATATATATAAATTTTCGAATAATTTAGTTAATATCTCTCAGGTAATATTTGGTACGCTAACTTTGATTTTTTTTTTAATTTTGTAAATAATAATAACATATTAAATTTCTTAGCAAAATTTTTGTCTCTGTAGCATTAAAAATATATGTTATAATCATTTTTACATCAAATACACTACAGGCTTTTCATTTTTTGAATAGCATTCATCCAATAAACATGCACCATAAAAAGCATCATCTTAAAATCATTTTAAGCATCACTGTAGTCTTATGGGTTTGCCCATTGTGTTCCTATTTGAGCAATAAAATTCTGAGGGAATACATATTTTGCCCACAATCGTATAAACACTTTATTATTAAAGAATTGCGATTGTGTTCATCTGCAGTACTCTTAAACAATATACAAGATTAACTTAGTTTTGAATAACCATTTTTGTTTTCATGATGTATTAGTATATAAGTTACTTAGTCCAAATGGGATAATGTTTATTAAAATATTTGCATTATGTTTAATTTAGCTGGCTATAAATGCATATAGGCCTATGTTATACAGTAATTGGTTAGTTCATTCGTTAGATACTTCGTTAAACTGTACTTATTTAAAGTATTTACTAGATTTTCATTCCTAAAATTCTATATTCATACAGATTTTAGAATCAAATTTCCATTGAACTCAAATCAATGATATCCATTATTCTTAATCAATTAGTATGCACTCGAACGTTGGAGAAATATTTTTCAAATTTGTTATTAAGTATTTTCTTGTTTTCAGAATGCAATACAAGTACAAAGACTTATTTTTTTAAAGATTCATTATTTACTTTTAGACTATGGATATTTATTTCATAATCTGTGATATTTTAATTGAGCTCTTGTTTTGATATTCGATTTACTTAGTTTAAGAAGTAATGAATCCAATTTTAGAATTCGTGATAAATAAACAAATGATTTATTCACACATTCTATAATCGATTCATTCGTTTATAGTTTATACAGAATATCGTAGACCTCATATTAGTTTAAAAATTTTAAATTGGCTTGCTGAATAAATAAGTTCTGTTTATTTTTGTTGTATAGTTTAGCTTTCTTATTCTTTAGTTCACTATATACTGTATATATTTAATCCAGTCGATAATCAAATCTGTATGAAAGAAATGATAGGAATTTTAAAATATTTTTTAAATTTCTATAAAATAAACTTTAAGCAATAAAAATGCTATATATTTATTTTTATTATAATAACAATATTCTTTTATAGAAATAAGCAAACAATAAAATCTAATCTTACTTGTTAGTGGAAAATAAATTATATAACTTTACATGAAAATTAGTTTATTATTAAAAAAAAATAACTTTATTTTTCATATACAATGATTCATATTTTCTGTAATATATCTTTAATCCAAAATTATTGAGTTAAGCACATAATTGTATATAGTATATGTAGAAGATCCAAGAAAACTTACCATAAATAATTATAATCTCTATATATCATTAAATTTTAAAAGGAAAAATAATTTAAATTTTATGTTAAATCTTTTCAATTTTTTTTTTAATTAAAATCAAGAATATTATAGAAAGCTATATATAATAATTAGAAATAATAATAATATTCATTTCAGATATAACTTATGCATGAATTTATCTTCACACTTACAACGATTAACAGATTAACTAACTAGTTGGGTAATATTAGCTTTTATTGTACTGTACCAAGAATTTCAAAAATAGAACTAATATTAGCTCTTAATAATTTTTCATTCTCTTGCTCACTATTATTAATACTTCCAATTCCAACAAAAGCCACTGAAGTAATTGGCAAGGACAATAGAACAAAATATATAGTAATCAGTACCCTTGGATGATTATTTCATATTTTGTCATTTAAAATAATATAAGTCATTTATTTTGTGGGTATGACATGAAAAACATCACAAAGAAATTTTATTAAAACTTTTTAAAATTTTTATTCAAATCTAAAAATATATAACACTAATTATTATTAATTACAGAATTGTTAAATAATTAATTATCCTAAAAAAATTTATATCTTTCATAATTTCTTACTTAAGTTATAGGGAAAGCATTAAAATTTTTTTAATTAAAAATAATGAAGTATCTTACAAAAATAATAATAATAATAATAATAGAATTTGGAAATATTTTGTATAAATTAAAAATTAATTAGTAAAAATTAAAGTTTTTAATTTATTATTATTTTTTTTTTCTAAAGATGTGTATGTTTACATTTAATTTTCAATTAAGAAAACTAAGAAAAGCAAGATTAATTATATAATGTTTTAATAAAAATCTGTTTTTCAGTTATATTCTAGCTCTCTTTCAAAACAAAGAGAATTTTATAAAATATATAGACAATTTAAAAATAACTATTTTTATATAAAATCACAAAATTCTACTAGATTAAAAAATATATTTTCTTGTTGTATGTTATAAAAATAATTAAGCAAATTATTATCCATTTTTAATAAGACAAAATTCTAGCAAAGTGATTCAGAACAAGCTTTTGAAATCTTAATTTTTTTTATTTATTTATTAAAACGTTGTTATGTTATAAAGTACTCTATTAGCAATTGTTTTTGTAGATATTCTATACTATAGAGTATAGATTATGCTTAGATCATATATTTATATATCTTATATGTATAGATTTATTTTTTAAACTAAAGGAAAATAAACTGTTTTTAACTTAGCTGACAGTGTATAGTTACTAGAATAATTTATTATTTTACAGGGAATAAGTTAATCCATTATTATTGTTGTTTGATAACAAAATAATTAATTTTTCTAAATTTTCCATCTTATTGTAAGATTATTCTTTAGATGCTCAATCAGATTAATAATCTATTCATAAATAAAATAGATTATATAAAATGAATTCAAACTGAGTTTAAAGCAATTTCTATAGTTTATTTAAGAAGTAAAAAATTTTTCTGGGTTAATATTATGCTTTATATTGAAATATCTTCATTTATTAATTTGATTTTAATAATTATTTCATGTTTTATTTCATTTTTTTTTATTAAATAAAGTTATATATGATATCAAGTTTATCTTATATAACTTCATTTTTCTTTATTTTTTATAAATTTAAATAATTTCTTTAAAATTTTTATTAAAAAAAGGTAATTTTTTAGAGAATTAATCGACTACTTTTCCTACATTTCCGTTGCTTCTGAGTGATTAAATATAGGGATTGAAAAATGTCATTTTTAAATCACTTTCAATGGCATAACCTCTCTAGTCTC
The DNA here is from genome assembly GCA_011317285.2 of Androctonus mauritanicus. Lineage (NCBI taxonomy): Eukaryota > Metazoa > Arthropoda > Arachnida > Scorpiones > Buthidae > Androctonus > Androctonus mauritanicus. Next base: position 7,558 of record WUQG02386446.1, on the reverse strand, counting down.
TATCGAATTTTGTAAAAATGAATCAAATAGCTCAAAAGATATTAGGTCCGAAATTCTCAACTCATATCCTGCGGACCATTTATGGCCCGCGAACATCAAAACTTCAAAAAATATTTAAATAATAAAAATTACTGATTATCACTACCTCGATGCTCCAGATGAATTTAGCTACCACAGAAATAGTTCCTGATATTGAATTATTACTAAAAAATAAACAGAATCAGTTTTTCTCATTAATTGAATCTTTCTTTCCTTTCGTAGTTATTGTATCGTATTGGTTTTTAACTTTGATTTGTAATCTCTAGGTTTACAAAACAAAGTTAGAACGATATATTTTAAATCGAAAAATTAAAAATATCGCATTATAGTAAATTTGCACAGAACAACACTGCAATTGGTTTTATGTGTTTTTTATTCATCGTATTTTTCCATTAGTTATTACGCATTTCTGAATTCGAGTCTAAAAGCAGTATATAATACTTTTGTCTATTGTATAGCCCACGACAGGTACCAAATTTTCAAATTAAACCCCACTTCCAAAAGGTTGAGGATAACTGTACTAGATAATTTTAAAAGTTTGAATACTTATTATTCTTAAATGATCGAGGATACAAGATTAAAATAGGCATCGAGATCAATTTTAATGGCAGAACATATATAAAACTTACTGAATTTCATTGAGATTTGTCAATTAGTTGAAAAATTATTAATGGAGACATACATATGGATATCGTATAAGTATTATTTTCCGAAGGAATATAGACTAAAAACTGAATTAAAGATAAATTTAGACTATGAATAAATATATGAATAGGCCTATATACCAAAACTGCTTCTATTTTTATTAGCATTCGATAAACTTTTTTAAAAATCATATATATATACATATAATCATAAGATTTATAAAAATAAATGCTAAAATAATGAAAGCTCAGCATATTTTTTGCAAAACTCAAAGGACTTTGAAATATTTCAATATTTGTGGTTGATTTTAACCGACTGAATACCATCAGTTTATCAAGTAATTGAATAAATTCCATTATTTATTAAATTATTTTGATTATATATTGTACAAAAAATTTATTTTATATTTTGATTGATAATATGACTCCAGTTTGTTTAATTTTAATATAGCAAATTAAATAATTTATTCCTTGAGTTGAATTGAGTTTGGCTGGAATATGAATCTCCTAACTAAAGCAGCTTTAAAATATTTTAATATAGATATTGATAAATCGGATCCAAAATTGATCTAGACATCAAAAAACATGCACTTCTTCTGATTATTCCTTTTTCAAGGATCATTACGATCTGTATTTAATTTAAATGTAACTCCAATTCCATAATCTAAGTTTTATTAAAATTGTTCAATAGGATATAGCATATAAAATTTGAAACATTATATTTGATTAGTAAAAGAATTAGAACAGTTTTAAACTATCAAAAATCATTTTTCTTGTATAATAACTTCTATACTTAATATCATTCGGAAGATTTCAATATGATTTTGAAATAGTTTTTTTTTACAGGCTTATTAAAGGTTTGATGACTTCAGTTCGATCAAAAATAGAAAGTATCTATAATGTGGACTTGTTAAGTAACTTACGTCCATTTAACATATACATTAACACGTTCCCAGAACCATTATTTGTCAATTAATATACTTCAATTAAAATTAATTTATCACAAAAACATCTTGAAAAAAGAGCCAAACATGATCAGTTGCTATTATTTTAATCTAAATGCTTTCACCAACCAAGTACAATAGAGTTAATGAAAGATATAATATGAAAATTAAACCAAGTAGTCTTTTCTAATTTAAAGCAATAATCTTATTTTCCCTGTAGTTGATATTTTTTTTTATATTATATAGTGAAAAATTGTTTCGGTTGTAGATGCTTTATCATTTCAATAAAACCAAATATTCTTTTGCAATTTCAATACTAAGCAGCGCTGAACAAAGATTTTATGCTAGCTTTTTTGAATTTTGAGGAAATTTGCAAAAGTTGATATATCCAATAAGAAAGAGAGAAAGTTTTAGATATCACATGATAGTTTAGTTATATATGACCTAAAAGTGTTGAAAGAAAATGACGTTTCTGTTATTGTTTGTTTGTTTATTTGGAACAATATACTTCTAGGTTGTTTAATTTTAATATAAGAATTTAAGTGAATAATATTTTGTTTATTTAAATTATTATTTTAGGCCTTTTGCAAATATTAGTTATTAACTGACAGAATTATTCCAAATACATTATGCTACCATAATGGAATCGGTCGGAAGGGTAAAGGATGATGGAGATCGACGAGTGAGCCCGAATCTTCCTGAAAATTTCCGGAGGAATGAGGCTCTGAAATCAATCCTGGATCCTTCAGCTGGAAAGTTAGCTCTTTTCCTTTCGGATATCCGCCCAATCAGATCCTTACATTATCATTTACTATGTTTATAAGTTTATCAAATTTCTTAAAAGTTGGAAGAAACCACTTCAGTGCTCTTGGAAACAATTCTAAATATATGGCATAATAAACAAAATTCATTTTATATCTTGTATAATATACATTTATCAAGCATCAATGAAATTGATTGAACTAGATTCAGTTGTACACAAAATTTTTATTACAATTTAAAATAAAAAAATGATATCTAAACATCTTCCATTGTACCAAATATCTTAACGAATTGGTTATTTTATATTACAAAAGTAAAAAATAGATACAGCCAGAGAGTTCACTTTATCATACACTTTTAATAATTTAAAATCATAAAACAAATAATTTCTTAAAAATATTCATAAAAAAATAATTCATTTTCTTAGTTATACTGTACACGAATACGCTTGATATATGATATGAAAAATGTCCGCAATTTTAAAATAAAATTAGTAATCATGATAATTTTTATCATTTATCACGCTAAAATTTAGAATAAAAAAATAAATTCTAATGTATTAAATTATTTATAGATTGACAAAATTTATCGCCATTTTGAAACATAAGCACGTATTTGAAAAACTATCTAAAATAGGTTTATTACTGACGTGTGTTAACTACTAAATTTAAGAATCATATATTATATAAAGCGTGATGATATAAACTATGACATCATCCGTTCTAGAAAACTAATAATATTTTAATTTTATTATTATAGATTTATATAGGGCCTATATATAAATGATGAAATGATTTGTCGATTTTTTGATATTTATATACGATTTTTCTATGATATTTAATGAAATTTCGGTTTAATTTTTGATTTAGTGATGATGATAATTAATGAATATTTTTGATTTAATTTTTACAGTATTTTTCTTTTTAGTAATTAACATTATAATTCAGCAAAGAATGGCTTAATTAAAATGTAAACTGTGTATATGTTCTATGCATTACAGAACTTTACCTGTTTATATAGATATTCAAAATTATAATTCACAGAATAAAGTTTATTAAATTATATAAGGATTATAGCCTGCAGATCTATTATTTATATAATATGCATACTAATTAAACTCGTTATTTATGCCTATTATAATTTAAATCTTTGAAACAATGTATATATTATAATTATACAAATTGTTACTTAATAACACTGTATCTGATTACACATAAGAAAAAATTCGTGAACCTATTTATTTTTTAATAAATGATAAAATATTTTTAATATATATTATTAGATAACATATTATAATTTTGCAGTTATTGAATTAAGTAATTTGTGAGCGTTTTGTTACGGTTTGTAACATAATATCTATAAATTGCATTTTTCATGTACTTTCTGTTCGAAGGATTGTGTCAACTGAATGCACAATAAAAATATTATTTATTTATTTATGCTACTTTAATGTAGTAATTTTTTTTTTCGTTTTAATTTATAGGACTGTTAATTACCGAAATTTTGGAATAATTAAAAAAATTTATCGTTAAAATATTTTTTTTTTTTTCAATTTTGGGATGTTTTGTTTCGATCTAATAATTTTATATTATTTTTTGACTGATAAATGACTTCAGCAATTTAAAATTATTAAAATTTTCGATCTCTTCTTTACTACTAGAATTTGAATATGAATGTGTTTGAACTAATTTCGATATTTTGCTTGACTTTAATTTTTAATAAATGGAAAGTTCAAATTATTTTATTTCAATTAAGAAAATGTATTATTATTTCGTTTGTAGATTGGTGTAGGCCTATATATATATTTTTTTTTTAATTTATTAGAATTTATTTAAAAAATAAAAAAATATTCAAGTTAAAAATGAACAGGAGTTTTTAATTATGGCAATAACGATTTTTATCTTCACATTGCAAAATCTGATCTCATTAGTTTATGCATTTTTAGCAAATATTTTAAAAACAATGAACAAATTTATGTTAAGATTATGCTTATGAATAATCCTCGAGATGAAAATTTATTAACATTTCACAGAATGTCTATTTTATATTTTTATTAGCATTTCTATACAAATTTTGTCTTGGTATGTTCTGCAATGTCTTGAAATTCAACGGTAACAGCTTTCTAAATATTTACATGAATATATTAAATTTAACATTGTAAATTCGGTATGATATACAAATATTCCTTTCAATTGTTGATATAATCTGTAACAGTATTTTATAATAGAATATTTTGTAGGTGTAAAATTTAACTGCATTCATGTGATAATTTTCTATGAAAGCGTAAGCATTGAATAAAATTTACAAGAATTATAGTATACATATATTAAGTCAAATTTTAGAACTAAGATAAATTCTGAGATCTCTGTTTAATTCATAACTGATCTAAGAGACGTTGATTCGTGGTTGATGGTAATATCACATTAGAATATTTCTATTTCCTCATGCCTCTTATATTAACAATACAAAATTCATTAAACACACTTTCATGATTTCATAAATTTAAATATGAGCTAAAATGAATTAAATATATCGATTAAAAAAGACTTGAAGTTTGGTTTCAGTATTCCAAATTGAAAATATTAATTCAGTTTCATATATATCAAATAAGGAAGGTAGCGTTCCATTAAATTATTTAATGGAATGATACCTTTATCAATTACCTCTTAGCTCATATTTAAAAATATAATGGAATGATTTAATGGAATATAACTCTTATATTCCATTAAATCAATGGAATGAATACCTCTTATATTTTTATATTATCTTAATGGAATGATACTTCTTATATATCTATATTATCTACAGTATTATAAACTGAAAAAAAATTTCAAAAAAATAATAAAAAATAGAATTGTGAGATTTCTAGATGAAAATAAAAATATAGTAATTTTTTCGAGCAATTTGATGCATTTAAATGTTAACCATCATTTCAAAATTAATAAAGTTAAAAAATCTTTTCATTTTAGCCACTCTTGATCTGACACAATGGAAGCTTTGAATTAAATTTTGTAAAAGAACTACTGATTACATAATTCATTGTTCTACCAAATGGCCTTCGAATAGTTTCTAAGTTATATTTTTTTATTTGAGTGTAATTCGACAGAACACTCGTTACCTTTCCTCGGATTAATTTTTATACACAATATATATATAAAATTTAACTAAACAAATTGAGGCATTTTAAACTAGTTAAAGCTTTACGTTTTGAAATAATAGATGATTGAAGTTATTTAGGTTGAAATTTTGTAAATTTTTTTTTTTTATTTTCCCTCTTTTTGAACCAGATTTTATATTTTTGTTGGTGAAATTTTATTGATTTTAGAGCGAGTCTATTTCATTTTTGTTGTTGGGTTTAATGGACAGGCCTTTCGATGCACTTTGTCTTTCACTTTTCACTCCATCGACAAACAGTTGCCATGACAACTGCAGTTTATGTAATCTGCATAGTGGAGGGCCAATAGATGAAAAAACAAAATGGTTCTTTGTATAGCATTAGACTACCTTTCCTCCGGCAAATCACATACAACCAAGTAAAGTAGTAGTGTCAGTATTTATTTTGGACGATCTCGTGAATTCATTCGTGTTATTGAAAATCAGAAGCGGGTTACCTTCTATCTAAATAACTTCGATTTTTTTCTTATTAGTAGTATACCATCCAAACTTCTGTTATATATAGTTTATATAAATATATATATACATAGCCTATTCTGACACGGTTCCTTGCAGCTAAAAATTGGCCTTGTTTTTTTTTTTTTTAAATAGAAATTTTATATTCAATTTTATTGATTTTATCTAAAAATTAAATTATTGAATATTTTATCCAAAGAGCAAATTTAAGGTCCGAATGACTAAAGTTTAGAAATAATGAATAATGTAAGCAAAAAAAAAAAAGTTTTCAATAACATAAATTCCAATTTCATCAAGACTGAAGATCAAAGACTATATTCACACAATAAAAATATATTATTTGAATTAAAAATATCGAAATTTTTATTATAATTTAGTTAATTATATCTTATGATCATTTAGATTTTCTTTGAAGGAATGTTTTAATAAATTTTTCTTTTAGAATATCACAGAAATATTTAATATCAGTAAGAGGCGATCCGATTAAATTTTAATAAGTATCATATTGACTATAAACAAAAGTTTGACAAATTTATATATAGGCCTATAATAAATATAATATATCATTTTTGTTTAATCGTTTCTGATATGATATATAGTATATTTCAATAATTAAAGTGCTCTTTTGTACACCTATATTATTTATTTTGTATTATTAAAATCAAAATAAATTTTTAAAATTTTCAAACAAAAACATATGGGAGGAGTATGAGTTTTATTATTAGTAAAGTAAGTCAATATTTAAAGATAATCGAAGAGTTTAATGAATAAAATTTTTTTAAATCCATTTTTAATTTTATAATTTTTGTTTTGTTTTAATATCTCACTAAAGAGATATTTTCCTTTTAAAGGAAGTCGAAATACATATGATAATATTTGCTACATTTAATTACAATGTAGTAAATATTTCTGATATTTTAATTAAACTGTATCTATTATGATTTTAGTTCTTTTATGCTTATTCTATAGTCTTTGATTTGCAATTTTAATCAAAATGAGAATTATTATATAAGAAACTTTAGCTGATATTTATTATTTCTATCGATTTCCCTCTCATCCAAGTTATCGCTGATTACAAATACAAATATTTTTAAAAGTTGCTATAATTTTTATAATTTAAATCATGCTATATCTATAACAGAGACTTTCTTAACCTTTTTTGCACGGAGCTCTTTGCCTGTTAGGTGAAGGCCACGGACCCCTTCTCAGAATAATATTTTTAAATCCATAAAATAAAATTACAAAGGAAATTATTATTTTTTATTTTGTTAGTAGTTATATTAAAATATAGCTAACAAAATAAAAAACATGAATACTGTAATATAAGCCTATGTTGCTCTGTCTTAGCACATTGAATAATAATAAAATACATTTAATATATAGGAAACTTCAAGTTACATTTTATTTATTAAAAGCATTTCAATGTGTAAAGACCATGATGAAGACTATTGTTAATCACAGATACAACCAATAGGGTAAAGTAACCTAATTTGGTGATACAGATACCTAATTTGGTGATAGGAATTTCTATTTTGGTGC
>WUQG02386445.1:0-45084 GCA_011317285.2 Androctonus mauritanicus | reverse complement strand
AATCCTTACTATAAAGCGACCAACATAAACACGAATTACATCCCTCATTCATGACTCCAACCCACTGTTCGAACTTCGCCAACCTCTCGTTGTCTAATTTGTTATGCCTGTGCAAACAATTGAAAATACGTGCCTCGTCGAGGAGGTGTTAAAACCCTTATTTTCCTCCCGACCTCCGGCGTAAAAAAAAAGGAGAAATCTTATCTTCGTAATTCTAGGGTAGTATCTTGATGTTTACTTTTTTCTTTTTTTCTCTTTCCTAACTACTGCAATCACCGACTAAATTAACTCAACCCTCTTTCTTCTGGGAAACATCAAACATGTGTCCGGGAAAGTTGTCAGGTATGTAGGTTAGACACCCAGGTAGATGTGGGTCGTGTATGTCATTGTCTGGGGTCACGACACTTCACTAACCGGTTTTAACAGTGAAGAAGATACTGGTAATGAAAACATCGTGAATTTAGCTCTCTGTGGGGGCAGAAATGAATAATACAAAGTGGGACGTAGCTAGGTTAAAGGTCGCCCTTCCGTCTTCTTTTTTTTCTCTAATCAAACATTCGAACGCCGGAGAAACCTATGCATGCTTACAGGAAAAAACTCATCATGGCCAGCTTCCATTTATTAAATAACCAGTACCGGGAAAGCGAACCGCCTCACAGGAAACAATGCTTATTTTTAAAGATTTTTCATACTTCAAAATGGTTTTAAAAACCCATCATAAATATATAAGACGTCAAGGATAGTTCGAGACACGAAGGGGTTCAAGGTAGACAGCTCTTCCATATTGTTTCCTCTAACAAATAATCTCTGGCATGTAAGGACGACAGCATCTTGAGAGTTTTTTTTTTTTAACCGTTAATTGTTCTAAATAAGAGAAGTTAAATTTTATTAGGGAGATGATTAAATTGCCGACGTGTCGTTTTGACTTGTCATTTCACGCATGCTCAGATAGCGGAGTGGTGTCACACCCTTTCCTTGTCATCGGGGGATCTTTTCCTTTATAGAAGTGTCATGTTATGTCTTTCTGCTTGGCGGCTTCTTAAACAGTTCTCCTTCTCTTTTGTCAACACACGTCTTCTCTTGAATCGAGACAGTTTACTGAATCAGTTCAGGCGTTTCTGACCTTTCTCCAGTATAGACTCGATCCTTTTTTTTTTATTACTACAAAGGTTACGATCCGTGACGCAATTAAAATAAAAATTCCGGTTGTTAGAGGTGTTCTTCCAAACTTAATCTTATCGTTAAAGCAAACACGATCCTTTGCTTCCTTTTAGCCAAGGCGCACTTTTTCCTCGTTTCGTAACAAAAATAACTTTTTTTCTTATGTGTGCCGTTTAACTTAAATTGCTAAATAGTTTCGCAGTTACGATCAAAAAAAAAAAGGGAAAATGGCTCAGGTATCGAATTATCTTGTTACCTACCTTTTTGATAACGACGGAAGAGGAGAGGAGTTAAAACGCATATCCGGGTTCAAAGGAGATACGTATAAATTATCAGATGAAACCACTCTTTCTTTAAACAACCTTTGACTCGAGTCAGACATCCATCTACGCCTTCTCGTATAAACTTAATAAGACAGAACTCTTAAGCTATATGGCATTATCGGTTACATATAATTGCCTATTTTCTATTCGAGAGCATCGTTTATTCTCTTAGGTTTTTATTGCACCTCCGGTACTTTGTTCTTTTTTTATATCATCTTTGAAGAGTTACTTCACCGATACATTAATATTAATCCGTTGTTTTTTTAACTCTTCTCATATTTCTACTTAAGAACTTCTAATAGTTTTATCCCACACTTCTTCAATCTTTTATTTCGTTAATGTTCCATATTCCTTCTAGAATTCACCTGTTAATATTGTTGGAGAAACTTTACTCCATTATATTACTTATTTTCTCTTTTCCAGTTATATCATTATAATCCTACTGCTTACTGGTAACTTGACCCCGTTATTACGCTTCTATATTTTTCGGAAACAGGCTCTATATTATAATTTAAATTTTCTAGAACAGCTTTACCTTTAAGATAATTTATATCATCTGGAAAATTATCTTTTCCTGGAGCGATTTTTTTGAACTTTATTCCACTCAAACAATATTATCTTCTGGAGTGGCATGGACTTAATCTTTTCTCGTAATTTTTACGTTATCCGTTAGTTGATTTACCTTCCGAAATTCCTAGCAAAGTATGCCATATATAAAAAAAAAAAAATCAAAAGAAATGCGAACATAACAGTATCATCTCTCGGAAATCCGACATATTGACTTGGAAACTCTGGTGCACAACCAATTTAAATAAACAAGAAAAGAATTCCTATCAATTCCGCAAAATCAAAATCCATTCATTTATCATTTTTTGGATATTAAATTTCCATATTTCAAGTATTCTCGGATATTCTGACAGTTCATATGTATATATAGAAAACTCGGAAGAGATGATTGATCATTTCTACTATACAAAGTAGGGTTAAAAAAATGGAAGCAAAATAATAATAATAAAAAAAAAGAAGACTTAATCCGTGTTCTTCCTATTTACCTAAACGATTACAATCGATGGAACTAACCAAACGAAATTGCTTGTTAAGGCAAAAATGGCGAAATAGCATCGCTACCAGTGGGAGTTGGTGTCGAACGTGACTCTTGCGATACTCTAGTAACTAGATTATGTGAATTCTTTGTTTATCCAACGTGATGACGGCCGCGTGTGTGTCGATCTTCACGTATCCAATTGGGGATTGATAAGAAAGAATAACAAAACACTAGAAAGAAATCCGCTTCCTCTTTTATTTCAAGCAACCCTTTTATTTAGAAATATTAGATAAGTTCATATGACCTACATCTTGTAAGTTCCAAATTCGTGACTTTTACACAATAAGAATATTATTATTTTTTCATACTAAAATATTTCCCAGCATCAAAATTGCTTGGTGTGTATATCTCGTTCCACCGAGTAAAGGAAAAATATTCTATTTTCTTGCAATTCTATCTTTTGCAGAAGATGAAACTAAAAATTTTAAACTTTTTTTCCGACTTGTTTAAATTATAGTAATCGATCTAGAATAATTATAGTTCTCAGAAAGTTCATTTTCTTCACTTTTAACAATGATTGGCAGAACTTTTTTTTAAAGTCATTTGCCGAAATTTTTTCCTTTTCTTCCTTAGATCTTTAATCTTTTTTTCTGTCTTCAGTTATTTTTTTCTCATCTGTTTATTTCTAAGATTAAATTATCATTCAAACTAAAAATTTTTATGGAAGTTTATTGGCTTTTCTAACACTTTTTTTATGTATATATATTTAAACTTTTCCTGTTTTTCATCATTTAATACGTGCTGTACACATTTTAAAATTGTCTAGTATTATTATTATTATTGTTATCATTGTAATGCTAGACTAGAAATGAATTATAGTGAAAAACTGTTAACACTCGAAACGATAGGGACCGACAAATTTTTTCGTGTTGAGAATTAAAGAAAAAGTCGAGAGCATTTCTCAAAGTTTATTCTATGAGACTGTGACGATATCCCGCGATAAAAATCGATATTTTTTTTTTAATTTTCTTCTAAAATATAAATATATATATTTAAAATTAATTATTGTTTATTTTCCGAAACTCTACAATTAGTTACGTTGATCGATAGATGATAAACACTTGCTCTTGCGTACTTTTTTCTTCAAGAAGTGCGTGTATACTGATTTGAAAATAAATTAATTTGGTTAAAGTTTATTTTTTTTTTTTTTATATCTATAGTAATTATTTTAGCGATTATACAGTAGGAAGGCTAAAGAACGTTATTTCAACAAGTAAAACCGTAAATTTTCTCATGCCGTTTTCAGTAGATTACGCGATTTTTATATTCTATCAATATTCGGGTATTATCAATTTTTTGGCGAAAGTAAAACAACTACATTTTATTAAAACATCGTTTTATTGGTGTAGTTTAATTTTAAGTGAATAGATCGATAATTTTTCTGTGCATTTCCCGATAGTTTACTTTCTGCAAACTGTTCTAATTATGTTCAAACAGTTCATCGTTTGACTAAATATCTAAGAAGTGATGCAAATTGCCTAGCGTTAAACGGATATCCGTGGCTGTTGTTTCGTTTATTACTATTATTTTTTTCTTTTTTTTATCGTCATGGGTGGAGTAGAATTCGCAATACCGAAATTTTTACAAGTTTCACTTTTCTAACAGTTGCCTTTTTGTCAATGCTCTGAAGTTCAGTTTTGGTCTTTAAGACGTAAGAATTTTGCTTATGTGCCTTTCATTCTACCTTTTTAAGTTTCCGAATTGGTTGAAAAAAAAAAATTCCAAAAAGAATTGTCTCTGTCGTTTCGATTTCGAAATTTGAAGGTAGGCTTGTACTTGCAGTTTTTGTTAATTACTTTCTTCATCAAGAACAGGAATCAATAATAAATGCAAGTGCTAGTCCAGGTGCGCTAGCACTTGCGTTATGTTTGTCCCAGTTAGTCCTTCTGGGCTAATTGGGACAAATATAACGACTTGTTCGACTGGTAGGGAAATTATGTCTCCTCTTTGGTTTAAATGACATTTAAGTTAATTTAGAAATGAATTTTAATACTTAGGGCAAAACAGTTTTTTTTTCGTCTTCTGTTTTGGGTTAATATTATTTTAATATGATAGTAAAGCACGCTTTTCCGCCAGAACCACGAGAATTTTCGTGGTTAACACGAAAATTCTCGTGGTTCTGGCGGATTTTTCACGTTTTACTCAATTAAGTTCTCGCGTATAGCGTATGGCGTGCGTTGCTTTCGTCAAAAAATGGCGTCAAATTAACGTCATAATTATGCTTCGCCATGAAATGCAGCATGTTTATGACGTCACTCCGATATCACATTTGACGAAAGCAATGCATGCCGTACGCTATACGAGAAAATTTAAATCGAACAATAAATGGTTTCTACGTTACAAGATATCTTTTAATTGTAACTTTCGCAAGAATGTGCTACATTACTGATAACCACTGTATAGTTAAGTCTAATCTAATTCATTGCTTAACTACAATCAAAGATTACAATTAAATTGATTACAGTTATCGAAAGATAATGTTTTCTTCTACTAATGAAATTTTATATTATAGATTGTTGTTCTTGATCTACAATAATCACTAAATCAAAATCTGTACTATTAAATATAGCATCAAATATAAAGTTAATCTATATATTAGAATTGGATATTAAAATATAAAATAAGTTTTCAGTTGATGCCTTTTATAGAAAAGGATTTAGATGGATTAATGTGAATCTTTCTTAGTAATATAAACTTTTCTTTCCTATACTTCTTGAATCTCATTGTATTATTCAACAGGAAACAAAATCTGAAGAGAGATGTTTCATGCAATGGATGAATCAACGTATTTCTTGTTCTAAAAGCTTTTTTAAGAATTTGTATGAAACTCAAAATAATAGGAGTGAAATAGTTTTTGGTTGACAAGTGCTCTTCACAGCAGAATCAGAAAAATCAATCTATGAACACACAATATTTTATATATTTTTTAAAACTTTCATGTGGTTTTAACATTAATTCTAGAAAATTAGCAAACAAGTAAGTTTTCTTCCTTGTAAATATTTACCAGGAATTTTCGACGACGCAATTATGATAACATTTCTATTTCGTGCCTTTTCGCTTGACCTTAATATAAAATTGCAAACTTTCCTCAAATTAAACTGCAGAATTCGGGAATTTTTTTTTATAGTTTATGACAAAAGTCTTTGTTTGATTAAGGTCACAGATGCGTGGGAGTTGACGTTCACGATTTTCTTCCATTAGGTTCCCCCAGCACGGAGACAAATGCTTTGACACAGTTTGTAAGGACGTTTTCGACTCTGGGACATTTCTCATCGTGCTGTTTGCTTCACACGTCTTCTGTCTTCTCAGTTTTTGTACTACATTCCGTGTAACTTTATTCCCTAATTTTTTTTTTCAGTGACCGTAATGCAGAGAAAAAACGATTTATATACCACTACTCGTTAAAATATTCCTTCTGGTGAGCGAAGCTCATTGATATTTTTCACTCTGCATACTGGGGTTAAGTTACACTACGCATTCAATAAATCTTAAAAAAATTACATGTTTGATGCAGTAACTTAAGTACTAGATGTGTTCAGGTAACTCTCCTAGTGATATGAAAAATTTCTCGTGGAAGATTGTAAACTGTAAAATTACTATAATTTTTAACCTAACTAATTGGCTTAGAGAGTATTTTCTAAGAAAATGGTTAAAAAATTGTCCTCCAATCCTGAATCATTCGCTAATATCGAAAATTACGCATCTGTATAGAATTTTAAGGGTAATAATCATTCATTACCACGCTTATATACCGTGACTTTATATACAAGGATGAAGTAAACATACAATTTATTTTTATAGGAATTGTAATAAAAGTTTATTATTTTCCTGCTAAAAATTATACACTTGAATAAAATTTTTGATATACTAATATTCTAGTATTAAACCGATTACAAACCGTGACGATAGAAGAAACGAGGTAATAAATAACTGTAGCATCATTCTTCTTATTGTTTTTGTTTTTTTTCGTAATTTTATCTTTGTTTAAAACATATCAATGTTTCAGTTTAATAATAATACAAATGCCATAAACGGTATTAATGTTACAAGTAGAGTTATCTTAAAGATATGCATAAAATAAATAGCGGGTCGCCCGAATGTTTGCGTTTCGTGTAACAAAAGTCACGTTTTTCTTGGAATAATGTTTAATAATAAAAATAATTTATAGATGATTATTTATTAAAATTGAACTTTGCTATTTTTCTAACTAAAATAAAATAAAAGAATTAGATATTTGAGATTAATAAAATGCATAGAATAACAATTTTATTAATAGCAAACGTTTAATAATAATTTCAGGATGATTTGTTGAATATCGGTTTACAGAAAACATATATTATTTTACTGCAGATAAAATAAAATTAGATATCTAATTTTTATTCGCGATCAAAAATAAAACGTTTCGCGGCATCGAAAATCGTCAAAATGTAAAAACTCCCAGAGTTCCGCGCGAGAAATTTGTTTCCAAAAATCCCACAGATCACCGCAACGAAATTGACTGCAATGCATTCTGGGAGAATCATCCAATAAAGGCGATAGACGATCAATGACGTCTAGCGATAGTTAGAGTGAGTGATAGATTAGGGCCAAATACTCCAGAAACGAAGTAACTATCAACAAAATTCTTTTGAAATTCCAAGAGGAGGAGGCTGATTTTTAATTAACGAAAATTTTCCGAGACGTGATATTAAAAAAATGAATTTTTTTTTTTTTTCTTTTTCTTCTTCCCCCGTTTCCAACCATCTTATTTCTACAATATCTGTGCTTTCCTTTATCGAAACTCGATCTAAGTTTGCAGTAGGGTACTGAAGAAAAGAAAAAAAAAAAAGGCCTATAATAAAGTAGTTGCTTATCAATGAAGGTGTCCTAGAAATATGAGATGGAAGTTTAAAAACATCATTTATGAGAAACACTTCCCTTCTAAGAATGGTGGTTGGTGTAATCGTAATTTTTCTACCGAGTAATTTTTCTTGTTGGTTCAATAATACTTCAAGATTATGGATGCGTCGAAAATTGTGCAAGGAATAAAATGTCAAATTTTGTGATAAAAGTTTTAACCTCGGCGAAAAAATAAAGAATTTTATTATTGATATGCATATTTGTAAAGTTTTATAGAAGAATAATAATAATAATACCACTCGTTCTAATTCAAATTTTGTGTTCTCTCGTAAGTCATCGAATATACAAATTATTTATGGCCGAATAGATGTATTAATAAAATTTAAAAATGCAAAAATATTTCTCATTGGTAATCTGAATATGCATATTATTATTATAATGCATTAATTGTTTTCTATCCATTTCTCATGAACATTAGAAAGATTGCAGTAAGTAATAACTACACGCATGGCGTACTTTAGAAAGTCCCAGGTGAGCTTTCTTCAAAGTCTCAAGCTAAATTTATTCCACTAAAGAAAAATATTACTTTCTTTTATTAAAAAATTGCCTTTTCGTCCTTAATAACTGCTAGGAACGTTTTTAGCAGTTCCTTCCATTCGTCGTTCTCAACAACTTTTTTTTTATTTATTTTTAAGAATTCGCACGGTATAAAATATGTCTGCATTAATAGAGTCGTAACGTTTATTCTCAAAAGTCATTGATTTTTCACAAATTCCCTTTATCGCTTTTAGTATCTCGCCATTTGTTGTACGTTAGTAATGTTGTTCTCCTTTCTAATGTCCAACCAGATAAGCGCCTCTCTCTCTTCGTCATAGTCTTCTACTGTGTCAGAAAATAACTCCCGCGAACTAATTAAGCTGCAACCAAACAATTCCAAACGTTGCTGACGTATTTCCGTAGAGAAACGCATCAGCATTTCAATTCTTTTACAGTAACGACTCGCCTTGGGATGCAAAGGGTTGATTTTTCGATTTATTCGACTTAAAATATCGTTTTTAAAAACGTTGTTTTCGTTTGCTACGTAGCGGGCGATTTGCGATAAATCGCTAGCGAGGAATCGCATTGTCGCTATCCAAAAACGCTTATTTCATTTCGTAGTAATAAATCTATCGCATATTTTTAAATCTTATTATAATAAATCTAGCGCATATTTTTAAAATTTAAGCAAACATGATGTATTCTAAAACATCGCTCTGTCGTTTTTATAAAATATGTAAATATTTACATTTTTCTATTCGATGTCGTTAAAAAAAAAGAGGGTGTAGTGTTTCCGGAATTTCGTGAAAATTTAAAAACATTTATGCGTTAACCTAATTTTGCGAGGTTTTAAATTATAGCACCTCTCGAGACACAAAAATAAACTATTTTGAATGTTTTGATTGCGATTTTTTTTACACGAATTTCTACTTAATTACGGACTTCGAGAACCAGATTTGCGATAATTATTACGATAGATGATTGAGATTTTTTTTAAAAACATTCAACCAGGAAAGATGTTTAAAAAAAAAAAAATGCTAAATTTTATTATACGAATATTTTTAGAAATTATTATAATCTCTAGTCAATGAAAACAATGAATGACTTTCATTCACGTGTTGTGAAAGTTAAATTTCTAAGAGAATTTAAGTCATTTATCTAAAATAATTTTGCAATATGGCAGATCTTAAAAGTATTGCGTTATATATTTAATGAGATTTATCTATATCTGTTAAGCCGATTGCAACTCAAGATTATATAAAGGTACAAACTCCTATCAAAGTGCAAATTGATAAATTCTCAATGTGTAGATGAAGCTAAGTAAGCTAGAAACATTATTACAGATTTAATTATCGAATTTATTTAAACAGAAGAAGATAATTGTTTTTCGAATTTAATTTCGAACATTAGAATACGATATACATATTTTTTTCCCCTTTTTTAAAAAAGTTAAAAATTAACAATCATATTTTTCGATCGTTGCATTAATTAAAATTTTTCTTATTCTGGAGTACTTAATAGAATAATGATTTATGAAAATGACTTTTAATTAGTTTAGTTTTTTTATTTTTTTATTTTTTTCCTTTCCTCCCTCCTTCTCTAAAGAGATGCGCGAGATTCTCCTCTGCAATCAAAAATAAACAAGATTAAAAAAAAGGGACAAAATTAATTATATAGCGAATTTCTTTTCCAAATGTTACAGCGAGTAATATATGTTGCGTTTTGTAATTAATGTCACAGCGCGAATTCTGGACGAAGAATGACACGCTGTTTGACACATTTTTCGCCAATTTAAATCACTCAAAAATCTGTTTCCTCTAGTAACATACGATTGAAGCGCCGCTTCGTTGTTTCGTCGTCGCACTCTAATTGACGCTAATCTAATTTATATTCTTAAAGCTATAATTGATTTTATTAAAAAGATTTTAAGTTTATGACTTAATGTAATATAAATAAATATATATACTGCCAAGACTTGATATGTTACACAGTTTACAGGTGTTTTAGTTAACGCTAAATTATTGCAGGAGGGCCGCTCTTTTAGTAATATCAAATTTCTGAATCGCTTTTCCATCATCCTCTGGAGAAGAAAGGTATCGAAAGTTGGCTCAAATGTTTTTTTTTTCTTTTTTGTTTCTGTTAGGCTAAGCAATCTGATGCTTTCGTCTGCAGGAAAAAAGCAAAAATAATTTCGGTTTCCGGAGGAGAAGAATGGCTGGAGGCAGACATTTTCTGTCAAAGAAAGCACAAGTCGGTCTTTTCTGTTGTTCTGACGCTCGTTTGTTCGTGTCTCCTCCTATTGTTCTCTTTTATCCATTGCCAAAAATCCCTTCCTTACAAAACAATGATATATCAAGTGAAGCTGTATTATTATATCAGATTGTGTAATCATCTCCGTCTTCTGTTCGAACATAATAACCTTTCTGATACGGTAATACACTATACTTTGATCCTTGACAATGTTCCAGTTATGTTCAAAATCCATCCTATGTAACAGTATTTACTTAGAGGACTTTTGGGAATAAATATATTTAAACGCTTACAAAGGAGCTTTAAGAAAAAAAGGAGAAGAAAAAACTTTTTTTCTTTTGTTAGCTATTCAGAATTTATTAATTTTTTTTAAGTTTTATTATTGAATGGCATCATATTTTTTCATCGCGTATCATCATGAATTTTTTGTTCGGTTGACTAAATATTAAATATATGAATACATGTGTCGGCTTTGTTACACGTCATACGAAGCTTGAAACAGGATACTTATTTTATAAATATAATAAATATATTTGTAATAAAATTGCTTTCTTCTTACGAATATTAAAAAACAAATAAATTTAAACCAATTGAGTCGTTTATATATGTCAGCGGTTTAAAATTTCAAATATTTTTAACTGCTTCTCCCGATTGGTGAACGTTGTCACGTGTCGAGAAAGAAAAAAAATTTGAAATTTAAAACTCTAGAAAAATAATAATAATTTGAACGTTTTTCGTTTTCCGCCGTTATTTTTTTTTAATTAAAATTAATTAATTCAATTTTATGAATTTGAAAAATTAAAAAAATTTTTAATCGTCATCTGATTAATCACGAGAATGTTATCCTGATGATAAAAAAAATATTCACGATTTTTACTTTTTTAAAATTATAGTTGCTCATAGCGATTGGACGATTTTTATCACATGATTTATAAGAGTTGGTAAAAGTTTAAAATTAATAAATATGATTAGTAATAATATACGGCAACTATAGTAACAGTGATAGTTCATGCATAACAACATTTAATTGTGTTATCATTGAAACAAAATAAATATTACTGTATCAAAACATTAAATGTAAATTAATTTTTTTTTTACATTTAATGATGTCATACGCCAAATAATGCGGGATTACTATCACGTGATTTAATGATAAAAAGCAGACGAACATTTTAACATTCTAGTAAAATCTTTTTCGAATAGTTGTTTTTTATTATTATTTATATTAAACTGATTATAAATTTATTCTAAAACTTTGTATATCAATGAAATATTTTTATTTTGCTTCGCAGGAAGTTCTGTTTCCTCAAGATCATGTTGGATTGGTTTACGAAGATAACTTAGAGTTGATTTCTTGCAAAACAGGACGGAAGATTGAGTAAGTTATTTTATCAGAAATAAGTTACAGTAAAAATATAGATAAGTTGCAAATTATTTATACATTTAATTAATCAATGAGTCAAACACTTTATAATAATTGTATACATATATAGTTAAAACGGTTGGCATTAACCAATTTTGACACATTTTACAATACTGTAATTTTAAAAATTACATTGTAATCGGTAATTAGTTAATTGTTAGTCACGTGATTTAGTTAACTAATAAATGTCCTTATTTTTAATTTGACAATAACAACTTTCTATTAATATATTCTTAAGAAATTGCTTGAAGTTTTCATTATGATTCAAATTAATTAATTAATGCATGAATGGAATTGTTGATATTAGATTTAAGTTTAAAAATTGTTCGAAAGAGTAGATGTATAAAAAATAAATCTATGATTGGATCTAATCTGTAGTTAATCTTTACAGATAAAAGTAATCTTAAAAAAGCTCTTTCTAAGATGATAAGCTTTGTTTTTATAAGCTAGTATTAAAAAAAAAAACAAAGCTTTTTAAATCTTGCTTCTAATTGCATTATTATAGCTGATGAACTCCATTTTCACTAAATTCGTAGGAGAAATGAGTTGAAAAAAGGCGATAAATCAATTAACCAGTTATAATAAGATTATAGATGATAAAATCAAATCCAGGAATAATTCTCATAATCGTACACATAAATATGGATGTTTTGAATTAAGATAAAACAATTCTTAGATGAATAAATAAAGTTACTAATGTTTTATACGTTTACTATTAACATATTAGACATTATTAGTTGAAGAATGCGAAAAATGTTTTTTCTTTATTCTTTTTTATTGAATATTCTAGACAAATGCCAGAAAGCAATTACATAAAATATACCGTATTAAGACATAAGAGTTAGTGATCTAAAGGAATAAATTTAAGATAATAAGCTGCAAGTAATAGGAAATACTTTAAAAAGTTTGAACGCCCTGTAATTTGACAGAGTGAAGCCGTTGATAGTATTGCATTTATTAGCAAAGGAACGAGTAGAAAATTGCTTTTAAGAAAGACTAGTCATAAAAGTAGAAAAAAGAAAAAAATTCACACTCATAATGTGTTAAAACTTCAAAATACAGAGGTTGCGACGGAAGTAAATGACTTTGTTTATTAGATGTCTGAACCTAAAGCACTTTCTGACTGCAAATGGGGGTTTAGGCAGTGAAGTATCCCATTCTTAATTTTATTGCACGAAACTAAGCCCAACTCGAAATAAATAAAAGTACTTGCCTCATGATTTATATAAGACACAAAATATTCGATTTAAATGTATAGTTTTTGAGATGCTATACAGTATATGTATGTGTGTTCTATTGCTTCTGTCTTAACTTGGTCGTTAATAGTTTTCGCTCGGTAGTCGTAGAGAAAGAATCGTATGACAGTTTCGCTCACATCTGTCTCATTTCCGCTCTTGCACTCTCCAGATGGAAGACTTTGAATACATCCCTGTCAATAAGACCTGTATTGATCCATGTCGAAAGTGAAAAAGTTGACAGGTTCCACTAAGAGACTCCTTCATATTTGTCGACTAATTGCAGAGTTAACATTTTATATTTCCTTTTTTTTTTATGATCAAAAGTGTACTTGTTTCGTTGCAAAAATTCATTACAGGCTTTATTCCCTTAATAACAGCTTATTATGTCGTTCATTTTTTTAAACGTGACGTTGATTTATCATACCACAGTATCGCTTTTAAAAATAGAATTTCAGAAATTCAGTGTATTTTTTTTTTTAAGATTCTTATCCGTCTGAATTGGCATCAATATTAGAAGGGAAAAAAATTTTTAACTACTGCATTATTAGCTTGATAAATTTATGACCAGGCTAGTAATAATGTTACTCGTTCTGGTTAATAAATTTTGATTTAATATATTCAAAAATTAACTTTCAAATTGTTTATATCATTCGCAGATAGTCATTAATAGTCCAGAGACATTAAATTGCTTATAGCTCATAAAAATTTAAATTGAAGCTTATATATAGATTGCCCTATATGCGAACATTACTCATTTCATCCTTTATATTTTTTTTAACTAAAATGCTACCATAAATCAATATAAAAACGCCTGCAATGATTGAACATTGCATTCTGCTGTTACTCATAAATTTATCAATTTTTTTTTTTTCCCTGAATATTTTTTAGCTTCTAAATTTTCCTATCCAGGTAGAAGTTATACTTGCTTCTGGTGGATAATAAATGACTGGACTTGATGTTCAAGTCCCTTTACTTGACTCTAGACCATCTTCTTGGATTTATGATACTGCTTACTGGCCATCTAGTAATGTATAGCTAGTGACTTTTTTAGTCTGGAGTTTTCAGTGTGGCTTTTTTCCTCTCCCTTTTCAGTTGACGTTGCAAACCTAATTTGTGACCTTTTTCTCTTAAAAGTGTTGCCTTTTCGTCTTTGTAAAGGCAACAAAGGAAAATCGACAAATACCTAAAGAGGACTTTTTGATAAAATTTGTGATCATTGCAGTTTTCTCTCAGATATAAATGGAATTTTAAAATGTTGCTTACACGAAAATATTATTTTTGCATATCTAAAATTTTATTCTCTTTTACAAGTATAATACTTTACTATATATATATAAAAATATATATTCAAATGAATTTTCGGTCTAGAAATCCATTTCATAAATTAAAGTGTAACAATTAGAAATGAGTAATCTTTTCGCATTAATAAATCATCAAGTACTGCAGGATTCCATTTATTTAATAAGAGATCCATACATTCTGATGATTGTATTGCATCATAATCAGAAAGTTGACATCTGTCATAAAAATTTAATGATAATAGCATGTAAATTGATCAGATAAATTATGATTATCATTCATATAATTATACATATTTTCATATACAGTATATAGTATTTGAGAAATAAAATGTTTTTGTATTTTTGCTGGTGACAACTGTACGATATAGGTTGCAATATATTTTAACCTTCTAAGCTAAATTTTTTCAAGAAAGTGAATAAAAATCGACTGTTTACATTGTGTTTTAATAAACCTCAATACATCGTGTATATAATATCACACCAGACATTTTTGTGTAAATTAGACTATTGCACTTTTATAATCACACTATCAGAACAACTCATTTAACTTCAGTATTTATTCACCAAATTTTTCCCTTTTTTGTTATTTTTGTCTGGTAGCTGATTAGCAATGTTTCCTAATCAATTAATGACTCTAGCTGTAGTCAGGTAGTTAGCCTTAATGAGCCCACCACTATATAATTAACAACCTTTCCGGTAACTGATCGGTATTCCAGTTACTGAAGCACAGTAATTCAACCAGTGATGTGAACTATATTATAGATTGCCTGTCAACGTATTGATATTGAATCCAAAATTTTAAGGTCGCAGCACACTTATCAGAAGATTTCTCGTCAAAACAAATTTTTCTTCCCCTTTTGTGCTTCTAAATTTTTATTCATAGGTGAGCCGGATCAGTTTAATTAACAAAAATATTGGAGGAAAAGGAAGTTAATTAATTATTCGTCTGCAAAATGTCATCTATCATCTCTAGGATTATTTTCCGTTGAAAAGCACACAATCTGTTTCTTTCCTCATTCCTTTATTAAGTATTTTCTGAATATGTAATTAGATTGGCACTTATAAACACCTTCATTGCTTATAACTGTACTGTGTGGATTCTTAAGAAGACTTGGAATGCTAAAAAAATTGCAATTAAATTCCTAGTTCATTGTAACCTACTTCCTTATTGATCACTTAAATAAAACGAGTCATTATCATTAATTTAACCTTAAAACATTATTCGCAGATGCTAATAATCGATTTTTTTTATTTTTTCTTCTTTTAGGTTTGTACCTATGTTAGAATCGGATTTTCGATCCTTTCTACCTTTGACCTCCCGAAATCACCATGCTGCTACCAAGGAGACGAAGACTTTTCCTCAAACTTATCCTTTTGGTCCCCGTCACGTGGTTCCTGGTGACCCTTCTTTTGACCCACGGTGACAAATTACACCCGGATACCAAAGAAGATCTGTCCAGGGTACTTCCGAACCCGGAAGAGGTGATCAGAGGTGAGAACGAAGATGTCAGAAGTCAGCAGAAATTAGACAGCGATCAGGAGAACAAAGGTGTCTTACCCGTACCTCACCAGCCTGACGGTCCAGGAGAATTGGGTAAGCCAGTAAGATTATCAAATCTGACTGATGAGCAGCAACGTCTTGTAAAAGAAGGATGGCAGAAGAATGCGTTTAATCAGTATATCAGCGATATGATTTCACTTCACAGGAGTTTATTAGATGTTAGAGACAAAGAGTAAGTCGATACTACTATAATTTTTTTTACATTGTTTAAAAAAATTTATTTCCGAACATGACATTTAACACACAGTCCAATCATACAAACAGGGATAAAATACTTAATGATTAGATTGTAGAATGGCTTGCCTTTCATTCAGTTATCAAGAATTTGTTAATTGCATCTTATATCATTCTCTTCTAATTTTATGTCGTGCAGACCAAACCATTCCATTAATGGAACATTTATAATTTACAATCTGTATTAGAACAAAATAGCGTGTACAGATCGAAAAATACCGGAAATTCGCCCTTGATGTTTCTGACTTATATTACATTTCTGATACTAGTAGTGAGAGAGAGTTCTATTTCTTGGAGTGCTAGGATTAGAACATGATTGTTCAAAGCACATCTCCTTGGCTTTTATTACTTGCCCTAGGAAGTAAGACAAAGCAATGGAATCACAGATTTTACTGCAACTTCGGATTTTCGTTTAATCTATCGTTGTTTCCTATACTTTGTTTTTATCTAATTGCTCTTAATGCGGTCTGGTTGTACGCAATAAAATAGACCTCAATGCCTTCTGTTAGGATAATGACAAAGATTATATTTAGTGATCCAAGTTTGATTTTCTGATGTTTTTATAATGTCAAACCGTTTAAAATTGGATATCTTTTTCTAAAAGCAATAGCATATAAGTTATAGCAAATGTCGTGCTTTTTATTGGATAGAGTTTAGATTTGTAGCATTCTTTAAGCATTTTTCCGAAACCTTATCCAAACTATTAACTGTTTTTGGCGCCAAAAACCTTTCAAAGACACGAGACGTTTTAAAATATTGGAAAACCATTAGGACTGAAAACATCGCCGTGATAACAGCTTCCAATCCCCCCTTCTTTTTTTCTTATCCTTTTCTTCAATTCTGTAAAAGTTTATCGCATTCTAGGTCAGTTCAACTTCGAACTGTGCAGTTCGGAGGTCATGGGACGACCTGACGACATACATTAATCAAAAGGCTTGTCACATACATGCTGGGAGATTTAACTAGCTAGGAAAGGTGTATAAAACGCACATTAATTCGCCTGATAAGAATGTAAGCAGGATGCATTTAGTATATTTTTCCATTTTGGCAGAACCGGAGCTGGAACTAATGGTCGCTATTTCTCTCTAGCAGTTTTTTACTGCATGCTTCATCTAAGTTAACAATGCGAAAATTATAAATGGTTTTTCTTCCACTGTATGTTTTCGATGGGTTATTCAACTTGAGCATACTGAATGTTGAATATTTTTCCAGCTCGCTTCCTTCGCACCTAATTTAGCAGCGATCTCCCGCTGCGTTTCGTTTTTTCTCCCCCTGCATTTTTCATCCTCAGATGCCAAAAAAAAAAAAAAACGCTCATGCAAAAATTCTGCACCAGATAACAAGAAATTCTAGGGGAGACTAACAGATGTTTAATCTAATCTATAATGGTATAATACTGTGACTCATATTACCCAGCATTGGTTTGACAACCTGCAGCTTCTCGCTGAACTGTTAGGCTTGTACCTCAATGCTAAATCAATAATGAGATGGAAATTTTCGGAAAAAGGAATGCTCATTTCCTTTTTCTACGTGTTTTCTTCTCACAAAATCTAGTTAAATAAATTTATAACAGATGGCAGCACTATGTTGAGTGCTGGTGATAGTATTTAAGTTTTTATTTATTTTGTTTTTAATAGATGCAGAAATGAGAAATATCAGAAAAACCTTCCACCCACTAGCGTTATTATATGTTTTCATAACGAAGCATGGAGCGTCTTGCTGCGTACTGTGTACAGCGTACTAGACAGATCTCCAGATGAATTAATAAAGGAGGTGATACTGGTGGACGACTTTTCCGATCTCCGTAAGTATAACTTTATTAAATAGCACAAAAATTGTTAATTAGTAGAGACTTGAGGGACTCTTAAGAAAAATAAACACCGGATGTGACACAGACGAGTTTTATTTAACGAATTAATTAGTCCTTGGACACACGAAAACAACATTAAAGTGGCATTACTCTATTTTCGGAAAGTACAGAAGTAAAAAGATAGATTCTAATACTTTTTTAAGGGAATCAATAGCAGAAAAGAGGATTTTCACTATGGCTCATTACCTTAAGTGATCCGCCGATGCATTTGACTCAATGAAATATAGCGGACCGCGTCACCAGCCAATCAATGAAGTGGAATGGATATAGAAAGCATGACGTCATCCGGTATTAATTAAACCGATTGTTGCTTCGGATGCGATGATGAATGAGCTGTCTTCATTTTATTCTCTTTCCCTGCCTATAAATATATTCTTAGAAATAACTATAATGAGACAAAATGGCGGATAACGGAACAAATATTTTTTTTTTTCCTTTTGTTTGAAATTTTTGGATGTTTTCATCATCTCTAGCTTAATTATCGGTTAGGGCTTTTTACAACTTTATTAAAATTTCCCTTAGAATTTTTAGCCGGAGGTCACTTTCAAATTTTTTTTTTTTTTTTCGTTTAATTATCATCACTATGCTGGTTTTAATGTAGAATTCTCTATATTTATCGATCCTGAGGTTGTTCGACGTAAAAATAGAAGTGGAGACTGGAAAGAAATGCTTGAAAAGTTTTCATCTTCGGTAGCCTCTGTTCGGTTTTTTAGCCACTGTATATAACAAGATAGCTCCTATTTTTTTTTTCTCTGATACCTTTTATAACGCTAATCCTAATCCCGTATTGCAAAAATTGAAGATTCCAGATATTGATTTTTTTTAACTTTTTTGTTAAATGATTTGAATTTTGTGACATCCAAAAGCAAAAATTATTGATAGTTATACATTTGAACATGTTTTAGACTTGCATAATTTTGAGAGATTTTTTAATAAGAGATTGCATATAAATATTGCTATTTATCTTCAAGAATGCACTTTCAGTTATATGCAGTAAGCAATTATTTCATTGTTCACATCATCCTTGACTATATAATATAAAATGCGTAATCAGTTTACACAAATAATTTCTTTGAACTTTTTGTATGCATTCTAGATTGAAAACTTGATATTTTTTTGTTTTTTTAATCTAGCTCATTTAGCTAAGCCACTGGAGGAGTTTGTCAACCAAACTAAAAAGGTCCGGCTGGTCCGTGCCAAACGTCGAGAAGGTCTCATCCGTGCACGCTTGTTAGGTGCATCAGCTGCCACTGCACCCATCCTCACCTATCTTGACTCTCATTGTGAATGTACAGAAGGTAAGCATATCAGCTATTCAAAAATCAATTTTTTTTCCAATCCTCTGCTTTTTCCCCTTCATTAGTTTTTCCTTTCTTTTTTATCTTGTGTCATGCTGCTGCTGGCAATGACATTGTTTTATTCAAATCATGCACAGTCAAACAAACTACATACCATTGTTTCCACCATTTCAATCAAACTGGAAAGACTTTGGTTAAACTTTTGCATTTCTGTACACATTGTTCTGGTGATCTGGGAAATGATTGATGTCTAGGGAACATAGCTTTAATAACTATTTGCCTCAATCAGATGTTACCCTTAGGCTGTTCTCAGTAAGTAGATTAGAGCCAACTTGGAGAGGAGTTCTGTGGCACAGAGTTGGCTTCTTTCTTTCTTTTTTTTCTTTTACTATCTGTCATCACTCTCTCTCTGCCTTAATAACACTGAATTTCTATTGATTTTTTTTTTTTTTCTTTCTGTCTGTAAAGTTAACTACAGATTTCCAAAGTGGAATAGGAAAGCAAACCAAACATGTAATTATCCAAATTAGCTAAACTGATTATCTTCTAAAATTAAATTTTTTAACAGGTTGGTTGGAACCGCTCTTGGATCGTATTGCCCGAAACTCTTCAACAGTAGTGTGTCCAGTTATTGATGTGATAAATGATGACACCTTTGAGTATCACTTCAGAGATTCCACTGGATTGAATGTTGGAGGATTTGATTGGAATCTTCAATTCAACTGGCACACTGTTCCAGATAGGGAAAAGAAGAGGAGAAAACATATTTGGGACCCTGTTTGGTAAAATATATTCTTCAACTATCAATAGAATTAAAATATTTAAAAGTTTTTATATAATGAGAATTTTGTGTACAGGTCTCCCACTATGGCTGGTGGATTATTTGCAATAGATAAACAGTTTTTTGAGAAATTGGGTACTTATGATAGTGGATTTGATATATGGGGAGGAGAAAACTTAGAACTGTCCTTTAAGGTATGTAATAACATCACTTAGCATAAACAAGAATATTTTTGATTAATTAAAAATTCAAACATGTAACATTTCAGACTTGGATGTGTGGAGGCACACTAGAAATTGTTCCCTGTTCTCACGTAGGGCATATCTTCCGTAAACGTAGTCCTTATAAGTGGAGATCAGGTGTCAACGTTCTTAAAAAAAATTCTGTGCGACTGGCAGCAGTCTGGTTAGATGACTATTCTAAATATTACTATCAGCGTATTGGATATGACTTGGTAAAAAAAAAAAAATATATCAAATTATTTAATTTAATTTTTTTTTATAATTTAATCAATATAAAATCATTCTTTGTAGGGTGACTATGGTGATATCAGTAAGCGGACTGAGCTGCGTAAAAAGCTCAAATGTAAAACTTTTGACTGGTATCTAAAAAATGTGTATCCAGAATTGTTTATTCCAGGGGAAGCAGTTGCTTCAGGAGAAGTAAGAATCCTTATTTAATTTTGAAATTTTATAAAACACTTTTTTAAGTAGAATTTCACATTATAAAGGATATTAAAATTTTACTCTCAGTTGAATTTTCTACATCAGTTTATTATATACTGGATATGTTGTATAATTTTGTCAAAATGATTTAAAATTTTGGCCTTATAACTAATACAATAAAATACATTAGTAAAATTAAATTATAATTTAAAGCAAATTAAGCTAATATAATAAAAAAGATTTACATATTTAAGAGTACGTGTGTTTTGTTTTGTGAACAAACTTTCTGCTGATAAATATATTTTAATTAGAAAATTGCATTTAAATGTTAATCATTTGTTTTTATTTCATTACTAAATGCAATAATCATAATGCAGTAATTAATCATGAAAATTTATATTATTAAAAATTTTTTGGAACTTGGATTATATTTTAAGTATATCATTGGATCAAGAAATAAAAATTGTTGAATTTGTATTTAAGCAAAAATATTAGAGCTCACTGCTTCTTTAAATCAAAAATAAAAAAGAATAATAAGCAAATGAAAGGAGAGTAGAGAAACTCAATTAGGGTTATTAAAAATGTTGATTTTTAATATTAATGATAAATATTTGAAAGTGTTGTGTTTTAATTATGGAACTTTTAAATGCAATTATTATTGTTAAGAACTTGATGATGATATTCTGAAATTAATTTTTTTAATTAAAGAAGTAGATTCTTATTAATGTTTAAGAAAAAAATATTCAGATTATAACTTTGTTTAATTTGACAGAAGAAACCAATTATTACTATTATATTTTTTAAATAATAATACATGAATGAAAATCTAATCTAATAAATATCAAATTCTAAATATGAAATTCTTAGAATTTGATATATAGTGGTTATTGATAAATCATAAAAATACACAAAAACTATAATCTTGAACTCTTTCAGTTAGTTCAAAATAATAATAGTGTTTAAAAAAATTAAAATATATTTATAATCAAAACATTTTTTGCATCAAATTGTAATTTTAGAGCATTTCTGGCGATAATTGAAATTAGTTTTTGTGGTAAATTTCTCGCTTTGTATAAACTGTAACCATTAATAAAAAAGTTAATAGTTCTGTTTATGTTTTAAACAAAAATATATTTGAATGCCAGTTGATTTTTTTAAATGATTTTTTTTAATAATTAACTATGCATAATCTTGGATGCGATTATTTATGCATAACTGACATTTCCAATAAAATATTATATTTGTATTTGCCAAAAAATTGTTATAGTTGATTACAGGAGCTTCTCTGCTTACAATCATTCAACTTAATATAATCTGATGTTATAATATTTCAAATTTGGCTATTTTCACATCATATTGGCTAAAAATTTTTTTTAATTACAATTGGCCAGATAGTTGAACTTGGTTGTCATGTGGCTAGCTTATTTCTGGACATTTTTTATTTTTCAGATAAAACGAATAAATTATGAGTCTTGTTATGCTCATTATATCCAACTTTCATTTTATTTCATTCCTTTTACTATTTAATTAAAATGTATTTTTTTTTTATTATTATATATTAACTATAAATACACTGATTACATTTTGTGTGTTTAATCAGTAACTCTGCTTTAGATATTTTGAAAATTTCCTATATATCAATATATGTTGAGAAATATTTATAACAAAGAAGTTATTTTATGCAAAAATATCATTTTATTATATAATTATTATTCAAATATTTTAATTCTACAAACAGTTTCCATTGAAATAAATATGGATATTTGGGGATGTAACTTTTATATATTGATACAAATTACTATCATTGTTATCATTGTGGATCATTTTCAATTTGTTTTTTTTTTACCTGCAATGACTTATCAAAACATAATCTCATCATAAGTAGATTCATCTATATATTTATGCAAAGTAGATTTTTTTTTTTAGTAGCCTGCTTTTAATTTCAAAATAATTTATTAATAAAATAAAAACTGAGAGTGAAATTTTTCTAATTAAATTTAATGATTATATATATATATATATGTGTGTGGTAAAAGAGAATATAAATATACCAGTATTTTCAATATATTTTAACAATGTTATGAAATTCTGCAGAATCTTAAAATCAATCAAAAACATTTTTAAAATATTGACAAAGTGTAGCATTCAATAACAATTATGTATATATAGATTGTTAGTTGTATTGAATTGAAACTAAATTTGCTCTACTCTATGATCAATGAGATTGGAATAACAGAAAAATATCATACAGATAATAATTTCAAAGTTTTGAAACTGATTAATATTTACAGTCCTAATGTCAGTAAGTTTTGCAATTGGTTAATACACAATTTTGAAATGCATTGATCAATCAAAGACATAAGGGACCAGTTGCGATAATCTGATATATCTAAGATATCCATTTTGTGTGTTATATTCTAATTCCTTTGGTTTTGTTATAATATAATATAATGAATAATAATAATAGGAATCAACAATAAGGGAGTTTCTGACTTATGACTCTTGCTGCTAGTACAGAACTGTGTTGGTCAAAAATTATATATATTTGAGCTGATAATTATATATTTATCAAAAAATAAATGAATTTAATAAACTTAATCTGAAGAAGAGAAAGGCCTTTCTTTTTTATTATAAATTAAAAATCAAAGAAAAAATGAATTCTGATAACTAACTTGTAAGTTTGATATTGTATACCAGCACTGTTGAACCCGTTGATTGCAGAGCGATTTTTGGTCGATCTCGTTTATTCCTCCTTACAAATTTAATTTGTAAGCATAATAATTTATCATTATTTTGTATTATTTTTTAATTCTCTTTAAGTGTAATGCTATTGTTTGTTTATTTTTCATTAAAATTATCAAATCAATTTTCTTATGATTTGGAAGTATACACATGAAAAGTTTCCAATATAACTGCTATTACCCAAAAAATTTTGTCATGTTTCAAATCAACATGTCAGAATCTGCTTTTTCAAATATGAACATCATTTGTAATTTGGTTTCTTGATTTTTTTATGATCATTTGGATGAATTGTCTGCTATTAGTCATTTTAACTGATTATGAAAATATTGCCAGCTCCAAACAATGCCAAATTTCACATTAACTTTTTTTAATCAACCAGCATTTCCTGGGTAACTTATGAATTTGTAATCAAGCTATTGTTTTTTCTAACTTTGGTTTTCCAAAATACAGAAATATTTTATTCCAATATATTTGTTTTATTCGTTGATTTATCATTTATTTATTTTAATTCAACTTTTAAAAATGCAATAAAATTTTTTGTTTCTTTAAAGTTTTTATGGCTGGGGGAGTGAGTCCTTCAAAATAAGAGCACATTTAACTAACTGCATAGTTGTACATAATCAGATCAGATTAGGGGAATGTGATTTATATAAGAGAGTAGATTGCCAAATAACTTAGTATAGAAAAGTAGCTCACATAGTAAAAAAGGTTGAACACTACTGTTATATATCATAAAAATCTGATATAGAGAAATCTATAATAAACAGTTTCAAAATCAAACTTTAGTAAAATATTATATTTTTACTAAAGTTATATAATTGAAATTTTTGAATTAAACAACAATCTCGTATATTCCTTTACATGCTGAATATTTTATATAACATCTGAAAGATATAATATGGTGCATATGATACATATATTGCTGGTATGTATATTTTTTAAAAATCTTATGTATATAATAATAAAAATAATAACAATATTTAATTATTATTACTATTATGTAATAAACATAAAATATTTTAAATAATTATGCAAAATTAAACTCCACCAACAGTTCCCATAGATTCGTGTTTTTGAAAAATTTTGTTTCATAACAAAATTTTATTAATTAATGAATAAATGTAATTATTTAAAAAACGTAGCCAAACTTGATCATTATTGATATTATTATATAATAGAATCTTGAATAGAATGTTCTTATATCAGCATTTAGTTTTTAAGAATTTTCACAGTTTGGAATAATTAAAGAAATGGTTTGTTTCATTCTATTATTCTTAAATTATTTGCATAGTACTATAAAAAGTGACTATTTGATTGTGTTTTCAATATCCATGGCAATATTTTATTAGACTGATTCTCTGTACCTGAACTTAAATATGAAATTTGTATTTGTGTTATTGCTTGAGATGCATGAATTTATTAGACTATAAAGAAATCTAATAACACTATGAAATAATAATTTTAACAATTCATATCGGTGTTTGCAAGAATTATATTAACAAACATACCTACTGTAATTATATATATATATAATCTCTTTTATAAAATCTTTTTAAACAGATAAGACAATTAGGATTCTTGACTCCAAGACATTTATTAACCACAGATTGTAAACTGCTAATATTTGCCATTTTAAAATTTGATATTTGTAAGTATAAAGACGGAAAAAAAACAAAATATTGATACTTTTCTCCTCTGGAAAGGAAAGCAATAGAAAATGATAAAAAAAATTTCATGGAAGTTTTCAGAAGAAAATATCTAATCATAAGGAATTTTATGGTCACTTAACATGTTTGACATGCAAACACTGTTTTTAACATTAAAAATTTGGTATATAGGAGAAGAAACAAATATTCTATATACTAAATTTTTAATGGTTCTGCCAATATTAAAAAGATTGAATCATCGAAAAGTAAATGACACACATACTTATCTATTCATACAAAAATTTTTGAAATTGTCCTCTCTATATACATTTTAAAAAGTTTATTCATTTAATAAAAATTAGTTTAGGCAATAAATATAAGTATATTGTATAAGTCCTTATGATAATTTATCATGTTTATTCTGTAAATATATATTTACTGAAAAAATATAATAGTCTAACTTATACATAAATTATATATAATTGCCATGGCCTCAGTTAATCAACTATAGTTGATTGATTAGTCTTGAAATAATTTTAAATTGATTTATCAATAAATTTCACAGTAGAGCATCAATTATCCAAACTATTGGGGACAAAGAGTAGTTTGGATAATCAAATATACGTGTGAATACTTAGTTTATATAAAGGAAAAAAAAATGTAATTAATTAAGCATATGAGGTTATTATTAGTGTATTTAAAAAATGAAGTATTATAGAAAAAAAATTAATTTATGAAATGATATATAAATTCCCTAAAATTCCACACAATAGCTAAAATCAACATCTTTGTCATTACAGAAGTTAAAAATCAAATTATTTTTTTTGTTACACTACATATCTTCAAATATATTAAGCAGCAGGAGTAATACTTCAGCATAACAATCAGTGCACTAAAAGAAGGTACCATAATTTTTTGGCATGGCAATGGTTCAGATAATTCATGCTCTATCATATTTGAAAAAGTACCATACCATATTTTTTTTTAATTTTACATGAGGAACAAAAAGCAAAATTATTATTATATTAAATAGAAAATAAATTTAATTTTGCTTTCTATTTGGTTTGTAACATTATCAATTTTAACGATCAGTTCTATAAAATTTTTTCTAGATTTTTATAATAAATTAATTTTAATATATCTTAAAATGTTATCTAGAATTATTTTAAGTTTGAAAAATGTAAACAATTTACAATTTATATTCTCTATCAGTTCATTTGTTTGTTTGATCAACAAAGATTAAACTAATGGTTTTGTTAAATTTGTAAACACTTAAGAATTCTGCTAATATTTGATCTTATTATAATTTATCATTTTAATATATTATAATTTTCAAATTATTTAAAAATTCTGCAGAATTTTGATTGAAAATATTGGTTAAGCTATTAAATTTATATAGAGAATGTCCTAAAAAGTTGTACACTATATTGATTTTAGAGAAATCCCAAAATGAAATAACCCAGGTTCTTTTGAATATCTTCATGTTATTAACTTAAGAAGAAATGAAAGTGATATATTTTTATGTATAACCTAATGATATTCAATGAACTTCCTTGTTTTTTTATGATAAACTTTATATTCTTGTTGTATTTTTTCTTTTCATTAGGAATGATTTCTCTGATATTAGGAAATGTTAGATAATTTTTAAATTTATTTTATGCATTTTTATTTTTCATTTTTTTTTATTAAGAAAATAAAAATCTAAATCACAATTTATTGTATAAATAATAATAATTTAAAACCAAATTCTCTAAAATCAATATTTTGAGGAAATCAAATTTTGTTCATCTCTATACATATGTATGTGTAAAAAGTATTGACAGTATTTTTTCATTTTAGCATTTCTGAGCTTAAAGCTTTTATTTAAAACCTGTTAAAATGACTAAAATGACTAATTCAAAATTTTTATTTATTGCATGCATGCTTTTGCATTTTGCTTATTCCATCTAGAAACTTTGTAATTTATTTTGAAGATTTTTCACATAAATAAGAAAATGAACACGTTGCATGTTCTATAAAAGTTTTAATAAAATCTGCTATTTAAGTAGTTTGTTTTATAAATTTGAGTGTATAACAACATTTCTACTTTAAATCATTATATAATGATTTAGTTAATACATGTTATTTTATAAACAAGTTTCTAAACTTTTTATTTTTTTTATATAAATATAATTATGTAAATCAGGTTAATGTAATGATTTTTAAATATTTTAATTTTAGTTTAAAATAAATTGTTTGTTTTAATACATAAATATTTTACATGCCACCGAAGTTTCTGGGTGGAACCCTCTTTTAACTTTGCATGCTCTCTCTCTCATCTAGGTTCGTAATCTTGGTATGGGTTCTGGTACCTGCCTCGACAGCCCCGCCAGACGGGATGACCTACACAAACCTGTAGGACTTTATCCATGCCACGGGCAGGGTGGTAATCAGGTGAGTACAACGATTAACATCTCTCTCTCATCCTCTCTCTTCGGGTAACTAACTCCCTAACGGTAACAAAAGATTGCACTGAAAAGATTGATTATAAAAGATTTCTATAAAAAATTACCATGTAGATCAGCAGCCTAGCCGACAAAGAATTTAAATGGTGCATTGAAAAATCTCCATTTAAAATTGGAGCCTACTACAAACTCCAGATGTGGGAGTGTGTTACAGGAAGAAAGAGACAGGTAGTGTATTTTTAATAATTAAAAAAAAAGAAGAACATATTTCTACATCATATCAAGTTTGAATTTTTAAAGGTAGTATATGAAGTGTAAACGTTTTGTGATGTTGGGAGTTACAAGTACTATTATAGCTATTTTAGTGACTTATCACAAGTTCTTTTATGTAGTTAAATTTCATATTAAAGTTACTCCTGACTTCAAGCAATAGAAAAATATTTTTTGTTATATTAAAATATCATGTATAAAATTATTAACAAATATTCATGATTTCATATTAAAAATTATAAAAATTGAAAGTTAACTGATTGTGATAATTTACTAATAAAGAATGCTTATAAATTAGCATTAAAACTAAATAATTAGAATAATTTTAAAAGCTAAATTTTATCTCCTGCCATTCAAGTTGTTTTCAAACAACAAATTTGAAAATACAGTAGAATCTTATTAATTTATGGTGAATAGAAGCTAAAGTGCCTCAAATCAGCAAAAAATTTGAATTATTTTATTGAATTTTTCCAAGAAAAGTCTGCTTGAAATAATTACAAAATTTCATCAATAGTAAAATATTGTAAATATAGTATAAACTGTACTCACTCCAAATTTTTAACAACTATACAATTTTTCAAAAAATAAACAAATTATTTTAATATAAAAACAGCCATTCTTATCAAGCATTGACATTGTTTTACTGATTATTGTTACTGCCAGCAGCATTACTATTGATAGACAACTACCAATAACAAAGTTAATTATTACAATATGTAATATCATCATATATAAATTGTAAAAAATAATGTTATGTAAAATTTATCATGATTTAAAATAAGTAAAATTTACATAAATTATTATGTATTTGAGTTCTGTAAATTCTTCCAGATCATAAATTTTATATAGCTTGAAGTTATGTTTTCAAGAAATCAAAAGATTACTTTTCAAAATCAAGACAAAAATCACATCTTTCAGAAGTAGAGCAATTTAATTTTTCTACATAGCTTTCAAAAATGAAACTAGATGCTGAAAAGTGCATTTGCACATTTTTCATTAATTAAATTTGGTTTTGTAAATTATTAAAAGTTTTTGATTTTAAGTTAGATTATATGGAATTTCAAACCATCAATTACTACTATAATTTTTACAATACATGCAAAATATAAATATTTTTACTTGTAACATTAAATAAAAATATTATTCAAATATTTGGCTCAAGTATTTGAAAATACCTTGAATAGCAGGATAAAATAGATCAATATTTTAACTGTTTTATTAATTTAGCAAGTGTTAAAGTAATCATACTTTATAATTTTTAAGTAAGTACTAATTACATAATTTTACCAAAATAAACTTTATAATAAATATAAAGACAAAATAATAAATAAGAGAAACAAATAGTATTTACTAAATAATTATCTTTTATGTCATAAAACACAGTATACTTTAATCACATCTAATGGATTAGGTTATTCTGATTTTATAATTGCTGAATGTGCAAGAGAGAGATGAGAATAAGGAAACAAATAGCCCAGCAAATTCAAAGATGGGGATCAATCAATTGTTCATGAATCTTTCTGAAAAATGAGGAAAGGGAATGACGATTCAAAATTGGTGTTTTAATTAAATGGAAAGCTATATCGTTCTCTTATGTGGTTATGAATATAACTGAGTCAGTATTATAGCAATTAATGTTGGATGATAGATATTTAAAAACTTTTTTCTGCTTTTTGTATTTTTGACATACATACATACATACATACATACATACATACATACATACATACATACATACATAATGTATTGGAATTGCATACAATAAATGTGTGTGTGCACCATTTTTCTATTAAAAATGAGCAAATTTTTATATATAAAAACATATAATCTTAACTGCTTCATTAAAAAGATATGGCAAAGGCTACAAGATTACAGGTAAAGAAGGATATGTAATAAGGAAAAAAAGCAAAACAAATCTCTCTAAAGTTCCAAAAAACAGCAAGAAAGCAGTAGAGAACAATTAGGCTTAACAAAAACAACAAAGTTTAATAAAGAGCAAAAACATTTTCGGTATCTATGATATCATCATCAGTTGGAACAGAATACAATTAAAGAATTACTAAGTAATCAAAAAATAGAACAGAAGAAGGTTTGTTCTTCTGTTCTATTTTTTGATTACTTAGTAATTCTTTAATTGTATTCCGTTCCAACTGATGATGGTATCATAGATACCGAAAATGTTTGTGCTCTTTATTAAACTTTGTTGTTTTTGTTAAGCCTAATTGTTCTCTACTGCTTTCTTGCTGTTTTTTGGAAATTTAGTAATGGAAATAAAGCAGTTTGTTTTTTTGTCTTTAAAGTTATATCAAATTATAGAGGTTTGATTTAACTTTCTTGCAATTAATTTAATGTAATATGATCAACCAAATATATTTTACAGAAGATATGCAAAGTGTTCCCATTAAATTCAAGATGATGAGCTATGTTGCACTCATGAATTCTAGGTTTGCTAAAAGATGCAAAACATGAATAATTGTCCAGCTTTTGAGATGACCTGCCATAGTCCCACATATTATATTCTTGGATATGTCCATTGAATATTATTATATTCTCATACTTGCCTGTTGAAAGATATTTATAGTAAGCTTCAATAAAATCAAATGTCAATTATCTGAACAAATTAATTATCTGAACCACTGCTACCTAAAAATTAAGTTTTAATGCATTAGCTGCTATACTATTAATTGAAGTATACTTTAAAATACAGATACTTCAGATAATCAAAATCTGTCTCGATTAGTTTGGATAATTGATGCTCTACTGTATTCAGTTTAGTTTCGGGTTCTCCTACATCCTACTAATATTACCTTATGTTTTATATAATAAAAATTAAAACCATGCACCCATTTATTGTATGCAATTCCAATACACTGTGTGTATGTATATAATTTTATATACAAGGTTACATTTATAAAAATGTATATTTTATATAATTCTATTTTTATTTTTTTTATTCTAACTTCCAATTTCCTATAAGATTTTGATCTTGATTATTGAAGGAATATTGTATAATTTTTACATATCTTGTACAAGATAGTTAATGAGGAATGTGCATAACTTCAGGAGCTGATTTTAAAATTTATACAATTAAAACATTCATTTAAAGATTAATTATTCAAAATTGGATAAAACTATTTCGAGATAAATTATAAATTCGTTATATTAAAGTGAAATACGATGGCTATAGCCAATATTGTAAGTGTTTCAACAAGAGATGTTTTATTTAATTACATATTAGATGTACAGCAACCTAGAGGACAGTCATTTGATACTCTTATGCTCATCATGTTTCATTGCTCATTTCAAAATTGGATGTATAAGAGGTAGTATAAAAACAAATTTCATAGGATTCTAATAAATTCTTTTTTTTACATATGACAAATAAAATTTTAGTTTGAATTAGACTTAAATATTCAATATAAAAAAAAACAAACAATTAATGAAAATGTAGAAAATTATTCTTACAGAAAGTGTTCTGATTATCATCTATTACTTTTGTGAATTAGAGGTTATAAACAGATGTAAAGCATTTTCAAAATTTTTTCTGAAATATATAATATGGAATTGTATGCAAAAGCAAGCATTGAAGAACTATGTTAGGGTGACAATGCTTATTTTTAAAACCATTGATGGTAATTGTTTTATATACAAATTTCCATCATGAATTGGGAATCTCACATACATTAATTTTACTGAAACAATGGCTGGTTTTAAAACAAGATCACTTACCCAATAGCAAAATTATTTATAATTTACTGAATCAAATAGTCTTATATAAACTTGCTCATTTCACCTATTTTTGGCTTCTCCCCAAATCTTCTATTACCTAATCTATCTATCTGACCTTTCTCTAGATTAAACAAAGGGTGCTCAACCTTTTGGAAGTTGCAAGTGCTTATTGAGAAGTCGAGCTTTCCTGTTCCACTTATCAGTTAGTGTAACAACTACTGCTTATTTAATGCTATTTATATTTCAAAAATACTTTTTAGTTTTTCTCATTCGTGGGCCATGAATTAAGCATCCCTGAATTAAACTTTTAAATAATTTTCTTCTCTAATCTTTCCTCCTCTACATATATACATAAACATCTGAAGTTGATAATGTACTAGATTATTATTGATTGAAGACAATTTGCAGATTATAATTATATGATGCAAGAGGATAAGCTAATACAGTAGTTTAAAACATTCCGACAGATAATGTAAACATGCAATCACCACATGCTGCTCAGCAATAATAATAATAATAATAATATACTTGTGATAATATTTAAGTTATAAATTTAGTTGAATTGTATTTATTTATCTTGCATTTTTGAATAAATTTACTATTTTTGATATTGCTCGGCATCCTAAATTTCAATACAATAATATGTCTATAGTTTAATTCATGTGACTACAAATTCAAAAATTTGTTTTCATATCTTGCTCATTCTAAGAATAATGTTAAGATACTAATTTAAACAAATTCATCTTAGCTACATAACATTCAAGTTTTAGAAAGCAATCTGGCATATTCATCGTTACTTATGTTACAAACAGAATTTCTGTAAATCAGTTTGCATTGTTTTGTATTTGTTTTCCGAGAAACATTTGACTGAACTAATATTCACTACTAATGTTTCCTGTTTATATTTTTATTGCTAATCTATATTAATGCATTACCTTTAACCAGAACACAATTAAAATGCAGATTTTTATATTCAATATGGATAATTATTTCATTGATTTACTGTTAATAAATCATCAGCTAGCGTAATTGTTGAATAATGCACTCTAAAGATATAAAATGGCACTCTGCTCAGATTTGACAGTATCTTTTGTTTGTTCACAATATAACTGCAAGAAACAAACATTGCAAAGCATTCAAATTTTAGAAGGATATTCCTCATTATCTATGATTTGTGCTTTTTATTGAGAATGTTAAGTCTTCTAATGACAAGATGGTCATTTAAAGCTTTGAGAATACTTGTTTATAAGTGAAAATCATTTGGTCATATTTTTTTCCTTTTATCTGACTGTGTCTATCTGCGAAATATCTTGAACTAAATATTTCAGCCTTCAAATTTTAGAAAGATCCTTCCCTTTTTAGCTGACATAAATGAATAATAATTTTGAAGTTTCCATCATCCCATCATATAATAGCAGCATTTGAAACTATTTCTTGCACATAAAAATAATGGATCATTTAAAGAAATTTTGATTTGGTAAAATTTAAGCACTTAAAAAACAAATAATAACTTTTTTTTTTACAATTTGAATCCATAACTTTCCATAAAATCATCTTGAAGATTGAAAAATCAGATTTTTGTTTTTTGTTTTGGATTAAAATTACCGTCAAAGGGTTTTAAACTTTTGCAATTTTGAAGTTAATTAAAATGATAAAGATTACAGATATTCTTCAATTTATAATACAATTGACTTAAAACCGTAATGGAATCAGTAAGCCTTATAATTTGGTTAATGCAATTTAAATATGTACAATGATCTAATATACCAGACGTGCATTTGTATTTACATTTAAATATGATCCAATGGATAACTGATGATAAAATATTTGATTTATGTCAAGGATCACTCGTAACGAACTCCACTGTAAGTCAAGGATTATTTACACACATGCAGTGTCCACTAATAGTTGGGATAAAAATCAAACCATGAATTTCTTACATTTCTAATAATGAAAAATTCTTAAAATATAAAATGTGGTGTTTTAGGGCCTAAGCAAAAGATCTACCTTTTATAGTAATGTGCTTTATTAATAAACTAAAAATAAACAAAGTCCTATTTTGAGAAATCAAATTAACACACAATAAGCTTACTTAATTATTTATTTTAACAATTTAATTATTATTATATTACAAATTTGTTTGGTAAAGTACTTTTGGTATTAACTTATCAGTAAATTAGATTGAAGAAATAACAATTGGAAAACATCTCTAAACACGCAATAAATATTTTAGTCAAGTGGAAAGAGTAGTGTTATGGTGTGGGCAGAAATTAGGGGTGGTAGAGTATCTGAAAATGTTTTTCAAAAATTGTTGTTTCTTCAGTCTGTAGTTTACTGATGATGAGTTAATACCCAAAAGTACTTTATATTAAAACAAACTTTTTGGTTTGATAAATAAGCTTGTGTGTTTAAAATAAACAAAATTGACATTATAAAGCATACATTTCTTTTACAACCTTTAAAAATTTCTCTTAAGTATGTTTATAAGAACTTTGAAAAAACTAATCCCAAAAATGCCACATTTTATTTTGATGCAAGAAATTCGTAGTTTGATTTTCGTCCTGACATACTGTATAAGATTTGAGACAAACAATTTAGCCATATCCAAAATATAGATACAAATAAAATTATTTTTTAAATTAAACTATTTTACTACAATAATAATGTATTGATATTTCAGTTCTGGATGCTCAGCAAGCAAGGTGAGATAAGAAGAGATGAAGCATGCTTAGACTATGCAGGAAAAGATGTCATCCTATACCCTTGCCATGGTTCCAAAGGCAATCAGTTATGGGTATATAATCCAGACGTAAGTTGTATATAAATAAGTTTACTGCTGTTTATAAGAAAACCAATACTAAAAATGCATATTTTTTTCCCCTCAGACTCATAGGATCCGGCACGGCAGTAGTGGAAAATGTTTAGAAATGTCTACGGACAAGCAGCATCTTCTGATGAGAGACTGTTCTTCAGAAATAAGACAGCAGTGGAACTTTCAAAACTATGATGCTTCCAAAGCGGCTGGCAATTAATGACTGGTGACTATAGTCAAAAGAGAATTGTACTTCCTAATTATCCAGAATCAAATGTTGGTTTGAAGAATGGTGCTTTGTGTCTCGAAGGTGGAAGGATTTGCCACCAGAAGATTGTTTACGAAGTGCCATTTGTTTTCACAGTATTGATGGGTGTGGCAATGGCCGCGGAACATCGATTCATCGAGGACCAAGGAAGATCTCTCTCGTAACACATGCAAAAACTTCTATGACTGTAAAACAATAATTGCCTTAAGACAGTTTAAAATAAGGGATGCCAAACCCTGTCATGTGCCTTAAATGTTTCATTGTATTAGTATACTTGCCAGTGTAAATCAATAGTTTAATGATTTTGAAAATAACACTAGTTTATTTCTGAAACGGTCTGTCGCTATTTCAATCAAGAGCGAGGAAGCCCAACACAAGAAAACTGTACTACTAGAAAGACATTCCAGAAATTAAACTTCAAAGCACTGTGTGATATTGTGCAAACATCTCTTGATAGACAACATTCCACCGAGACAGTTTTACGATCACTAGCATGTTTGATTCGTAATGTG
Organism: Androctonus mauritanicus; assembly: GCA_011317285.2. Lineage (NCBI taxonomy): Eukaryota > Metazoa > Arthropoda > Arachnida > Scorpiones > Buthidae > Androctonus > Androctonus mauritanicus. The sequence goes on along the minus strand of WUQG02386445.1, from coordinate 10,075 downwards.
ATGGGGAAATTTTTTAATTAGGCCGGTCTATCGTAACTTAGGATTATATATATATAAATATAGGGTTTTCTTTCTTCCCATATGAGCAGGGAACTTTATATTATTTTCTTTGTGTTCCACGCTTGACCAATTTGTTGTACATTCCCGGAATTAAAATTACAGTTGCTAAATTTGTATTAATTATTGTACAGAAGAATTGTAACTGCAGGGATACAAGTGTATGATTTTTGATAGAAAGAATAGGATTTTTACAGATGCCTGGTACTTTCTGCAATTCTGGCACCAGAAATTCTTGGTAGGGAGTCCTTCCAATTTGTGCCTTATACAAACACTTGTTTATTCCCAAAACAATAAATCTTCGAAAATATTATTTGTCTGTTGTCTTTCAAGAAAACACAGGCTACGATTTTAGCCAAATCCTTATCCACATTCGATTAAACCAAACAGGATTTTGCGGTATTAGATCCAAATATGAACAGCAAACGATCGTTTATTTTTATAAACTTTATTATAACAATTATTAAATTTTAAAACCTTTAAATACAGCATAGCAAAAAGAGAATAAGAATGAAGACACTGGCAAATGAATAACTATTAGTTCTCTTTTTTATCTGTAACATACCACTACAATCAACAAATCTGGAACCATTTTTGTATGACCTCGAAACTGTGTGCCGATCATCCGTAGCTAGAATAAAAATATTTACACTTGACACCACAGTTTATCACACATCCCAACTTGGATGCAGATTACCAAATAACTAGGAGCTGCAAAGTCCGGTACACTTTTTAACCTAGTTATTCGCTAATAATTTTAAAACAAAAAGTGGGTGTTGTTTTGCCAATAATATTACATCAATTATTAAATTTAACATATTTAGACTAATAACAAGACCACAAAAAAATATTCTCACTACTAAAAAGCAACATGTGGACGAAGTGGCAGTGATAAGTAAAAAAAATTGGCATGCTAACCTCCGAACCAATAAAAATTTTTCACCTTTTCCCTGAAATAAAAAAAAAATTTTAGAAACGTTCGTGAAAGACGATAACCAAATCGCCCACTTGAGCTATTAAAATTTGGCCGATGGCACAGGTTATTTCAACCAGAGGAAAGAAATATACTTCTTTTCCTTGTGTTTCTGTACAAGCATAAAAATAGGAAATTAACTTTACTTTTGTTTAGATGTCAACAGATTTTGTTAGCGTTTTACGGAAATTGATCTGTACATTTCTAAATATTCAGCTGTAAATTATAAATATCTAGCACTGCTAGATATTCGATTGTTATAAATAGCTTAAACTGCCAATGGCATCTAATGACCATAAAAGTAATCTTCAAAGATAAGTCTGTACATCCAACATATTTCCATTCACACAGTTTGACCGTTGTGTTAATTTGATAACAGAAAAGTCGGATTGTTAAAAAAAATAATCGCAAAGAGGTTTCTGGTCCATGTTCCTCTTTGGAAATAAACTTGTATATTCCGAGTTGTTAAATGATAGATGACACCAGTGACAATGAAGAAGCTTGCTGCCGACTTTTCCTAATTAAATAGTCTTGCTTTGACACAAAATGTCAAAGTGGAACTGTTTTTGTAGAACCTATTAAATTCCTGCACATCAGATATTGTTTGCTTCTTTTTCTTTGTCACTTGTTGCTGCTGGCATGTAACCAGGTTTCCTTCTCTTGAAAAAGCCAAACTGAAAAAACAGTTGTGTTAAAATTTCGTTTTTTTTATTTTTGCTGAAGAAACCTAAATTACTCACCTTCCACAGACATAAGATTACAATAATTAATAACAGTACTCCACCACACACTGATAGTATAATAATCCATAACGGAACCTCTTCAGGTTTCTTATAAAGTGACTTGTCAGGTTGAACTTTGCTTTCGGCCTAAATTTTTAAAACGAAAACAGAAAAATTTGAAATGGGAATAGAAAAATTTGAAAGTTTAATTTATACCGAAAAGAAATATTACCAATGCCCTGTCGTTTTCTAAATTTTTCTGTCTGATTCCGAGTCTAGGATCCAGACGAATTCCACCTCGAGAAATTATACTCACAAAATTTACATCTCTGTAATCCTAAAAAAAATCACAATCATCAAATGAAACATATGTGCAGAAAACATTTTCCCGTATGTGCTGTTGCTTATAAACTTACTGAAACAAATGTGCTGCTCCACAAACGTGACTTGATGATGATGCGAGCACTCTTTTCTTTGCCAAGATCTCTGATAAAACAACTGAAATTGAAACATTGAGCAGTGCCTATGTCACAATCCTGAAAATTAAATTTTTAAATAATAATTAGAATGAATAGAATAGAATCCTTTTTTTAATAAAATCATAAAATGGAAAAAATTACCATTGTGACCATTTTCACCATCTTTCCTTCCATGCGAAGTTCCTCCGGTTTAATCACCACCTCTCTCTTCCTCCTCTGGTGTGGAACGGATTCTGGATTTTCTCGATCTCCAGTAGTAAGATTTATCTCTGGTTTTCTCTGAAAAATTAATTTTTGTTGTTTTTTTACCTTCAGAATAGGTTAAAATCTACACACACGGATATTAGTCACACAAATGCAGAATGTGAGTAAATTTTAAGCATGCATACAAACGTGCATATGTAGATTTTAGTAAATTAACATTTAATTTATTATATGTTATACTTAAAGATAAAACTTTAATGATCTTTATAACATTCATGGACATATCTTGATAATTTGATTTATCATTCCACTTTTGCAAAATATCTTTGCATTATATAAATCCTATACTAAATTTTATTTTGTGTTCATTTTTATACCCAAACACATTTCAGAACCATGATTTAAAATCTAACAATTGCAATTTTATTATATGCTAAAGAAGAATTAATCAAATTAACAAATCAATTTTGGCACTTTGAAATCAATATCAAAGTCCAGCCTGGACTGTATATAATATACACAGTTAAGTTTCCAAAATAATTCTTAAGTATGGTCCATTTTGTACTGTTCCATAAAGTGTCAGCTATAGTGTGAAATGATCACTTCCATCTGGAAGTGAAATTTTATCAGTTTGATGCAGGGTAATTCTGAAGAACTAATGCTGTTATGAAATTTATTAGCATTATTAAAATATGTAGTGAGAATTATTTTCTGATTTACTTTTTCCAAAATTAATCAAATTTACAAATTTGTAAGTTTTTTTTTTTTAATTTCACTAAATATCAGTCCATAACTAAAAATTGCATGTTTTGAAGTTAGAGGACAATAAATGATTTAAAGGTTGATTCACTATCACATGCAAAATTAAGTGAAACAGCTAAACTTCAAGAAAACAGTTTTCAGTATATAATAAATCAGTATCAATAAAAATAAGAGCACTTTGAGCAGCAGCTTAAGCATATAAAAAACAATTTTATTCAGATAACATTTTCGGTACAATTGTACCAAAAACGTTATCGGAATAAAATTGTTTTTTGTATGCTTAAGTTGCTGCTCAGTGCTCTTATTTTTATTGATACTGATGTCAGCTGAAGTGCAATTAAGTTGTTTTGATAGTATATAAATCAGTTGAATGCATAATATATATTTGAATTATTGACTAATAGAATTTTTTTAGATTGTTAAAATGCATAAGAATCTGCAAATTTTTTGGGTTATGTTCGAATTTTCTTAATTTTACTGTAGAGTAGCACATTAAGGAAATATTTAAACTATCCTTTCTATGGAATACAGAAAGTGTATTGAAAAAATTTGATTTTAAACAGTCTAACAAATTAATTAGATCAGTATCACAGTTATGTGCATAAATATATCCTTATCTGTGCATAAATATTTACTTCTGCACTGATACATTGACTGCTATTTAAAACATAGAAAATCTCATTTGATAGAAGGCAAAATCAAAAGATATATATAATTATGAATTGTTTTTATAGTTTATATAAAATATAACAATTTAATACTTATTGATTAAAAAATCATATTCAAGACATCTGGTGAAATTTTAAACAGATATCTAATATGAAAAAAAAATATTCGACAGATAAAGCAGCATTAAAAAACATCAGCTTAAAAAAAATTCTTGACAGATAAAAGCAGCATTTCAAATAAGCATGCAAACATGTAGTGCATTATATCATGCTTATACACAAATACAGAACAGCAACAAACACTACTAAATGTTTAAAACGTCCAAGATTCACTTACTGTTGGTATCTGGTAAAGTGGATTTTCCTGATTTTGTAAAAAGAATAATCTTAGTAAAAAAAACCACCAAATTATTTAACAAATCCATATATTAAAAATATTAGTATTTTAATACACAACATCTCAGTTTTGCTTTAACATCAAATAAATTTATTTCCTTAGAGACAAAATAATTGTATTTTGGCAGATAAAATGCTTGCATTATGCAAATCTAAAATCATGCCAAGAAAAATTTTTTAAAGTAAAATAATAATAAATATTGCAAATAGTAAGCATTCTTTTGCAAACAGCTTTATAAGCAGATTTTTTTTCTACCAAGGAAAATGCATTTCAATGACTATACAGAACTGAAATGTTGTCAAAGTAATTAGTGGATCAATTTAAAAAAACAAGTACTGTATCAAAAGTAACAACTTTAAAATTCATGCATTACATCAAAACCATGCAGCTTTTGCTAAAAATTAAAACCATACCATTTATGCTAACTTTTTAACAAAAAGCATTTTATAATGCATAATCGTTTATATTTTAAGTGATCTATCACTAAAATTTTTTAAACATTAGACCACTACAATCCAACATGCATACAGTAGCATTGCTGGTAATGCTTAACATATTATAGTTTGAAAGGATCATTATCTGTGCTAATACATTGTGGCCTAAGGAAGTTGCAGATTTAGGCCACTGTCACAGACCAGTATTTTCTAAATGTTTTTATTTCACATATATCAATCTGACCACTTTGTAACTGATGAAAAACACACATTTTTTATATAAAAATCGAGAATTTATATCATAACCAAACAATGTCATTTATATTTCATAAGTTCATAATCAATTAAAAACAATCGTCATTCATATGATAACAGCAAAACTTGAATAATTACATATTTTAAAAATTCCATAATAAATGTTTGTTTATAATTTATTCATTCAGAGTATAAAGTGATTAAATCCTACATAAAAAAATTAATTAATATTCTTCAAATGCAGATTAAATGAAATTTTATAAAAAATTCATGCATTTCGTGATAATCTAGGTTTACTATCCATTACTAAAAAAAATCACAGTAAAGACATCAGCACCACAATGCACAATGTGAGAATAAAATAGCTCAAACTCAAAATAGCTTTAAACAGATCCATATATATAGTTTCGGAGAGTAAGTATCATTTTTGATCCCCCATTAGGAAATTGGGCATTAGTTTTTGTTTTATTTATATACTACTAAATTTTCAAATTGTCCTCAAATAATTTTTTTTTTATTAATAAACTTTGATTGTTACTTTCTTTATCAGTATTTCCTAATGGAGAGTACTGATACATAATTTTAATGCAAACAAATGAGTAGAGCTGTACTGGGTAGCTCAAACTAATTGTATTCAAAATCAGTTCTAATAAATTTTAAAAAAATTATTATAAATTAACATAATTAGCCAATTTTGAAAGGAAATAGACCAACTTATAATGCAGATAAATAAAAATCATCACACATTAAACAATAGTTTATTATAATTATTGGAATCTCACTTTTGTTTGACTATTGTTTATAGATTCAATTGCTTAAATTAATATAAAATATAGTTTGTTACGAAAACTTAATATTTCTATACAAATCTTCAATATTTGTATAAAAGAAACAAACACTAGGTTACAGATTTATTAGGATTAATTATAATCTCTTTAAAGGAGCTATTATTTATTTCTGCTTTCAATTCATGTAGTATCATTATGTTATTAATAGTCAAAACGTAGCTAGCTGGCTGGATATCCCTTTTTTGACTGAACTGCTGCACTGTTATTTCTATAGAGTATCTTTAGAAAGCTCTAATTTTTGGATTTCTGCAGCAGCCAAAATTATTTTTTGTTGTTAACAATTTAAAGAATAAAAATTACATCGAAATTGTAGTTGTTCTAAAAAAAAAAAAACAATTTGCAGATGGAACTGTAATGTAATAATGGATGCCATTTTACCATTCCCTCTTGGATTGCTTCAAGGATGTTTGGATTCCCTACACGAAATTTGAAGGTATTTCATCATTATATACAGTATTACAAGAATAAATCACAAGATTATATTTCTGCTCATTTATATGAGCGGGTAATTTCTAGTTTAATAAATTTAACATTTAGTAAGCATTGCGTGAATTAGATTCTTAGCTGCAATTTCGTCCATAGTGATTATTGTATTCCAAACAAGAAATTGGCAAATTTCCACATATTCACAAGATTTATATTCATGGAAAATATATCACAAAGGATTTGATTCCTGGACATCAAAATCTTTTTTTTTTTCTATCATATTGTAAATATTCTGTTAATATATATGCAGAATAAAATTTTAATATGAAAAAATTATATGAGTAGCCAGTATTTGGATGGAAATATTCATTCATGCCAAATCCAATAACTGTTTTGTAACTTATTAAAAAAATTAAATTTCTAATTTAGAAGGTGCCATATTATAAAATTCCAGAAATTATAGACAATACTTTTATTTTCAAAAATTAAAAGGATAATACAAATATTTTTTAAGTAAATATGAATGAAAAAGCAATCAATAAAGCCAAAATGTATTCATAACTTTGTTGATTTTACATTTTATTTATAAGTTCTGACTTTTTAATAAATTTTCAAGATCAGTGGATGATGGACTGTTAATTCTATATTTTTCATAAGTATGATAGTTGTAACAGCATGTAAATTGGATTATGAATTTTGTAAAGCAAAGTCCCTGTATGTGTTACAAATAATTTCTTAACAGAAAACTATGAAATAACAAGAAATAGTTCAATTTTTAAAAAAATCTAAAATGATTTTAAGATGTAAAAAATAATTTTCACAAAAAAAATGAAGAGGTATAATTATGAAAATTTTTTTATAATTATTGAAATATAAATTTGTCTTTAAAATTCTTGAAAGAAACTTACTTTATATCTTAAAGGATTAATTTGGTTAGGCTGCATGTGACAATAGCCATTTCCATGTACCTATGATATGAAAATATTTTGTTAAAATTACTTAACAACTAACAATTAAGAGTCATGAAACACTAACTTCTGGAGCTTCAGTCAAATATAATATCCATTTGCCTTCTTCTCCTTTGTTAGCCACTTCGTATGGCCATGAAAATACAATTTCAATTTGACTGACTGTGGCAGGACCATTATTGATGATCTAAAATTATCAAATGTATATTTATTTATTAAAAATAATAATAAATTTTCCAGCTTATCAATATAAACAGTAAATAACAACTAACAGTATCTTACCACATATGTATGATCCACTTTGCTTCCTATATCTTCTAAATAAGTTATTCCTGTTTCACCTATAACCTCACCACCATAAAATATCTGTTCTTTGTCATATCCTCTGTTTAAATTATAAAATATATTAATATATATTATTACTTTAGAATAACATATGGAAATAAATAAACAATTATTATTTTTGACTTGCCCTCTAAGTTCTAATTCTGCAACAATTATAATGTCAGCAATCAAAGATATATCATCTTCAGGTGTTAATTCAGTACTTGTTCTAAAAAGGAAAATAATTTCTGAATTTAGTTTTATGAAAAAAACTTTTTCAATTTTGTAACAAAATAAAATTTTTACATACGTGTTCACTTTGACATCAAATTGAAGTTGTTTTTCTTCAGGTAAAATATTTTTTGCATTAAACCAAACTTGAAATTCAACCTAAATATAAAATTTATTATCTATAAATTTACAGCATTATCATTATTTTATCTAGAAGATTTATAACTATTTAATTTAACTTAACTTACTTCCCCTGGCTTCATGGGATTACTTAATTCACATTTTAAGACAGATTCTTCTGGAAAACAATTGACAGAACTACCTTTCTATAAAAAAATATTCATGCTATTACATATTATATATATATATATTTAATACAATATATGATATCAACAGTTTCACTTACAATCAATTTCTTATTTCCATAGGTCAGACTAGGTGAATGTGTAATGTATACCATTGTGTCATATGCAGATTCATTAGTATTTGTAATTTTAAGAGACATGTTGATATATTTTTCACCGAGAGGGAACTCAAATATGTCATCTTTCCTAAAAACAGAATATAAAATATAATTAACATTTATTCATTAATAAGAATTTTAAAAAACTGAAAAATTTCTGCTCACTTTGGCAAATTAAGTTCAGCTTCTAAGTGTAAATCGCATTCACAAATTTCATTTTTACCACAGTCCTTCAAAAATTTGGCCTAATATAAAAAAAAAAAAATTGCTATATTTATTTCATTTAATGATATTTAGATATAGTCATTATGACTACTGTTTCCAAATAAAATCTAATATTTCTCTATATCAAAAACTTTACTTCTGATTTTTGTTTAAATTCAATTAGGTGAATAATGTTTGAATGTCATAAAACAAAGAGCAATTTACCCAGATCATAGAAAAAAAGATAATATCACTATTCAACAATTTTAAAATATTAGCATAAAAAAAATATTTTGGAACTATTATACATTGTGCATCTCTAAATAATCAAGCATGATTTTTCATTACATTATACTAGAAATTGTGATATTTAACTGATTTCAAACATTGACAGTTCGTCAATAATAAGTTTAAAATCTATTTTTGTTGTTAATAATATTTATGGAAACTTGTTATAGTATAGTTTGCAAATCAATTATTCATTTTATGCTACTTTACAATTCACTATACAGGTATTCTTCATTATATGAAGGTAATGAATTTTTTTTTAAATTTTCACCTTTAGTTTTTAAATGAAAATTCAATTCCATTAATTGGATTGTAAAAATTTCTGAAAGTTCTTGAATTCCAGAAATTGTTACCATTTTTTATGTTAATGTTAAAATATCCAAAAACATTAAAAGCAATAATGCATATTACAATGCAGTAGTTTATGATGGTAATTAGCTATTTAACCTTATTATTTACATTCCCCCTTTCCTACATCTACATTCAATTTTGAATTTGCAAACATTTTTTAAAAGGCATAATAATTAGATGATAGTTATGTATAGCATTGCTATGCAATTTTATCTTAGTAAAAAATCAGTGATATAAACAGTTAATATCTAACATAAGCACTGAGAAGAATATGAAAGAAGAATGATTAAAAACAATCAATCAATCATTTATTCATATCATTAAATTTTTATCAGAACATCTGAATAAAATCAATATTTTATTAAACAATTTGAAAACCTAATATGTGGGATAAATTTATTAAAATATGAATTAGTGATTATAAAATACTATATGCAGAATAATGGCCAGTTCCACCATTGTGAAATTATTGACATCGCATCACCAAACTGTGTTAGCAAAATTTTGCTAACACATATTGATTAAAATGATATTGATTTTTAAAATGATGGAGATCAATGTTATCGCTGTTAGGTTCACAGTTTAGGTTTAAACTGTGTTAGCAAAATTTTGCTAACACAGTTTAAACCTAACAGCAATAACATTGATCTCCATCATTTTTAAAATCAATATCAGTATTCAAATATAGTAGAACATTATACTATTATTCTTCATAATATTGATTCTTCACATATTGGATTTTAGTTTGATATGTAAAGAATCAAACACAAAGCTTTTCTTTATTTCAACTTATTTCCTATTAATAAAATGGACAATAAATATTTTAACTATATTTGTCCATTTTATTAAGCAGCTTCAGAAAAAAATGGCAGTAGCAGATTCAGAAAAAAATGACAGGATTCCATAATATACTGCTAATCATTTAAATGGATTGCTGTATATTTCTTTATGTTTCTCCAAATGACTAGGAAGCATATTCCCTGGTGCTCCTGTCCTAAATCTACTTATGGTTGAAAAGTAA
>WUQG02386334.1:0-17892 GCA_011317285.2 Androctonus mauritanicus | reverse complement strand
GCTTCGTGTGTGGTGTGTGGTGCTTTAAAAATCATAACAGTCTTCCAAATTTGACGATAATAATGTGTGTCACTATAATTCGGACGAAGAAATGACGCCTTACGTTGTAAACGAAGAAAGTGACAGTCCCCCTACCGTGTCACAAATCCCCAAATCAATCATGGTTAATGGCGAACCACCGGATCAATTAGAAAAAAAAGCTGGAACACCGGAAAGCATCGCTAGTAGTAGTAAGAGTGTTACGAATGGAAATGGTAAATTAGGAAAAGGAGCCCTGAAGAGGTAAGTCACCCTTCGAATCATTTTAAGGGAAAGAGGAGAGAATGGAATGTCTGACTGGGAAGACTGCTTGTCAGGGAGACGCATCCTTTTATGTAAAAATATCAGATTTTTGATTCGAGACTGTCACGTTTAATGGTAAATCGTGAAGGTTAATGTACTGTTATTTTGGCGATTTTTACGATATGGCCGTTGAGATCTTCCCAGTCACGTCTTCCAACTCGGATCTTTCGGTAATGAGAATTTTTAGTTAGGCGCTCCTCTAAATGCGTTATAAATTGATCCGTTTGCATCGACAAGGAGTTAGGCATTAGTGTACTTGTGTTATTTAATAACAGCATTAAACGTGACTGGAAATAACTTCGGAGAATTCCGAACGAAAAGAAGTCAATTGATGTAAATAGCTATGTGACGTCATTCACGTTTCGCGTGTTTCGAAGCACCTGTCGCGTTACGTCATATGCGTACATAACTCTCTATCGGTGTATAATTTCGTGATTAATAATAATTGTTAATTAAAAATGATCGAAAATAGCATTATTAAGCTCCGTAGAAATCATTTCGCCAACACCATACGCCCTTTACATCAAATTAGTACGCCCTTGTGACTGATTAAACTGTTTATTTTAGCAGTAACGAGAAGGAAAACGAAAAACATATTTAAATTTCCTGTTGGTACTGCAGAGCCATTGTTTATATTCTTGTCATCTTTTGTAAAAATAAAATATTGCATCATAATTAATGGTGGAAGAGTGACAGTTTCGATATAGCAGTATACTCGATTATGTTGCAACATCAGCAATTCCAATTTTTTTATTATTTCCGCCTTTGATATAATATTTTATTTATCGGCAATAGTAACACGGAACTCGTTTCGGTGTCGAAGATTTGTTTTAATTAAAGAATTCCCCCGTTATATATATTTCAATATCGGATAACTGTTACAAAATTTCATTATACGGAAGCTTTTTTTATTAAGATTTTTACAGCGTGTATTGAATTACAAATTAAATACTTGTTTACCTGTTTCAAAACTAACATTATAATAACAAGAGTTACTGAAGTCCGCCCCCACACGAAAAATGTAATATCTCTAGAGTGGTAAACACAAACAGGTATCTATGCGAATCAAACCGATGGTTGATTATGAGATAGAATTGCATCGTCTGATTTGTAATCTCATAGTTTGTTATAGGATTTCAATTACCGTAGTTAGTCACTCCCAATGATTAGGGTTATAATTCAATGAATGCTTTCGATTAATAAAGCATTAATAACGGGAATTTATCTTGTTATAATAAAGATGGGCGTGATTATATTCTGTATGCCGAGACATATTTTCTTTTAGATAATAAAAAAGAATATATGCGAAAAACTTAATCATAAGACGCAATTCTTGATCTATATTATATTAAATTCAAATTATAGCTAGACAAATTTATGCCATTTTTATAACATGCTGGAAACGTGTCTTACGCTATAGCCACGTTGACAATAGAGGATTGATAACATAGCTAAGCTGAAATATAACTACCCTTCGAACGTGACAAGGTACTAAAAGACTGATTTTTAAAAAATGCTGTATTAATAATCGCTAGCCGCCAGGAATCGGTATTTAATAAGATTGGTTATGTGGATGATTGCAAATCATTTTCTCGAATCTATAACTTAAATTATGGAATATATTTACACAATGTTAGGATTTCTCCAGTTTCTATTACGAATTTTAGATATATTTCAGAATACGGTATTTCTTAACGAAGAATTGGTTGAAATACTGTATAGACAATCTTATTCGGATTGTATAAAATTTACTCGGAACTCAAACGTGTTTCTTCGTTTTTATTGTTCGGTCATTCTTTATAGACCTATTGTATGATCTGGTCGTGGAAGCCAGATTATATTTCACCGACTGAAGTTTTTTGTTTGTTCTAATCTGGATTAGATGCATTGTTCCGTACTTTATATTCATTAAGTCCATAGGATCGACGACTACATTACAGAAACTTATCTCCCATTCTTAATAAAGTAAAATGTTAATAAACTGGTTTATTGAATACAATGGTTTATAATGGAAATTTTTGGTTTAACATCACTCGTTTTAAAGAGTAATGTCCTTAAGTTCGATTTATGTCTTGAAACTGGTTAATAATTAGACAATCTGAAAAGATTAGTTCTACGGAATATTCTTTAGCCTTATGGGTATAAAGCCTGAAGCGGTTTCCTCTTTAAATGGTGAGAAGGATAATTGAACGGTTTTGGTTTTTGTCGTATCCAGTTCTGCAGACGTGTCCGGATAGCTTTCTAATTGGCTCTAAGCCTGGATGTATTGAGAACTCCTGGGTTTTATGTTTCTTTTGTTATACCGCGGTTCTCATAATGTGCTAGGAAAGGCTCATTATAAACAGGGGAACGCTACTACACTTTTGGAAGGTTCTGATCTGTATTTGATAATTCTGACACACGTCCAAAATTTTGAAAAAAATCGATTCTTTTAAGTAGACTACTGGATGAAATCACTGTAAATACATTTTTAATGTTAGCAGAATGATTGTCCTATATTAATAAAAATTTTACAGCAGTAACCAGTAAAAAATTGTAAAAGAATGTCATTTGATAATTTTGTATTTTCTACTTCAAAAACGTTTTTATAAAAGTTTGTGATATAAATGATAGTCATATTAAACTCTAGCAGCATTTCTGCCATCTGTTTTATTGGATTATCTGCCTGCTGTATAGTACATTGGGACTAGCGTACAGTTATAATGCATATTATATTTCTTATCATGCATTTCAAATACCGTAAATAGATATTTTCTCTAATTCACAGCATGTGGTTATATATCAAACCAGTTCACGTGTAAATATATTCGAGGTGAACGAGTTGCACCCACATTGTATTTCTTCCTTCTCGAGAGAATATGGCGACCTTATGCCATAGCTGAAGGGCTGTATCGATTTAAATTAAGACAACTTTTTCCAGTCTGAAATATCATATTATAACGTGAAAAAATGTAGATTTTTATCTGTCTAACAATGGATATGTTTGAATTATAATCTTGTTGGGAATGCCGAAAACCTTGAACACGATTAACTCCGAAAACGTATTAGTAAAACCCATTAGTGGAAAATAAAGGTACAAACAGGAACTTATTCGTAGGCCATCTTCCCACATCTTTATTACCAGTTGTCGTCATCGGTTCACGTGTTACTATTTTCGAGTTGTGCAGGTGGTAATAGAAATTTGCAACTGCCCCTCAGGTTTTGTTTTTTTAATCGATTTCCTATCGATGACTTCTTTGTGACATGCTCGGGAGTTGATAAATTGATACATTAATTAACTATTGAATATAAGGTGGAAGTTTGTTAGCCAAAAAAAAGTGGATTACAGTAATTTAATTAAACTCGATATGCTTACTCGTTAGTTAATTGAATTTTTCGATTTTTTAAAAAAACTTTGTTAATAAAAGATATCTCTATTAGAACAAGAATTTAAAAAAGGAGAGCGTAATAACTCCCCATATTTCTTGTTAAATTTGTAAATATATTCTTCTTTCGAGTTGGCAACTGATGATAATAGTTTCAAATATTCATTTCCTTATTGTAGAATGTCAGTGCTCCTAATTCTGGTATTTCTTGGTGTGTGGTGCATATCCCAACAGCGGGGCGCAAGTTTCAATTCAGAATTCCAATTAAAACTTGGGAGGTATTTACATTTTGTATTCAGGAAACATACGAAATCATCACAAATTTTATAATAATGATATCCGTTAATTATCATAACTCAATAGATAATGTGAAAAATAACAAAAACGTGTGAAGTTCCAACTGAAATATATGTTTTCAGTTATTAATCTAGGTCTTCGTTGCATTATGCGTTACATAATTGCGAATTTCGGCCATTTTGATGAATAGTGGCACACAATGAAAACTCATTTTAAATTTAACCAAACCCTCTCTTTTCCTTTTGAGCAAAGGTGTGAATAACAATAAGCCATATTTGGGACAGAGATAATGGCCGTAAATGGAACTTACTGGAAATGTAAACTAAACCAGATTTATTTAGAGTAACAAAAGACTGAAATTTTTTTTTTTTTTTTTAAATTTCAGATACGATCCAATTATGTATAAATCTCGAGTATTGATTATAAAATGTAATAATATAAATTCTTAGGAAGGTCGTTAAATAATCTGAGATAAACTAAAAGTTTAACATTCAACATTAACGCAGTTTATTCAAATTATATTGCTTTTGTTCTTCTAGAAATTGATTAATTACATACAGTATAGACAATGGGATAAATGAACAAATTGCTTTAGGTTAAAATGGCTTAAGTCCTTGGATCTAAAACAATTATGAACTTTAGACTTCAAACTAGGAAAGAATTATTTAATTGACCCCGTTGTTGCTCGTACAAAAGTATAGTTTCCAATAGAGAAGTTTTAAAAAATTTTATATTTTTCAATTTTGATACACGAGGTATCGAATTTATATATTTTTTAAATGAAATACGATGAGATATTTTGATTAAAATTTGTTTCTTTGAACTCACCACATCAGAATTTATTATGTTATAATGATTTTTATTTATTTTTAAATCATCGAATTCACATAATATAAATATTTTTCGAGCAAATAAATGATTTATTTGCTTAACAACTACACAATCTACCTGTCGCTATTGCGTTTTAGGTAGGATGTACGGTACATTATTTTACTGTTTACATTTATTGAAGACTATATTTTTAGCTGTTTTAAAACTAAACAAAACAAAAAAATGCTGACAGAATAGGATTAAATCAAGTAGAAAATTCGAAGAAGAAAAACCTCTTTTTTTAATAATTTAAATAAATCAATGATTTTGTTTTTACATACGAATTTTAGTTTTTGTAGATGTCATTACTGTACGGAACATTTGACGACTAAATCAGATAATTTATGTGATTTTTTTTTTCTTCCGAAATATGATTTTTTCCCAGTTATAAAAAAGAGGTTTTTTTTTTCTTTTTTAAAGTGGAAATTGATGTTGCGTCGTGAATTTGATACATGCATTTACACATGTAGACGATGCCGTTCTACCATCTTTCTCGATTTCAAGATATTTATGTAGTTCATATGACAAAATTCGCATATAAAATAAATGTGAATAGTTTTTTTTTTCGATATTAATTCGCTATGGCATTTTGGGAATTTATTAAAAGAAAATAAATAGAAACAGATCTCCCATAACCATACATAATGCGAAAGAAAATTAATACAAACTGCTATATTAATCGTTAAATATACATTAAAATCTTATGTTTTCATATGCTTATTATAAAAAAAAAATCGTAGACTGTCATACTTGCTTTTCTTAGTGATCTATAATGAAATTTTCTCCCAGTTATGTTCAATATCACTGATGCTATTTTTACATTGAGTTTTATTAATTGGACATCTGAATAATAAATTTTCTGATTCTAAAATATAATAGTTGCCTGTCTGCGGAGGATGTTTGTTTTTTATGTAAATAAATACGTCTATCAAAGATGACATTTGATATTTATCTAGTTCTAATTAATTGGCAGTTATACTTTCATCCATTTTACTTAAAAAGTTTTAAAATACTGTATAAACTTAATTTAATAAGTTATATTAAATAAACGTAGTCGTCTTACATATATTTAATATTTTATTATATTTTAGAGTAATATTAGTTTTTTTTTATGAATACCAATATACTGTATACGGAATTTTTACAAGCAGATATTTAAAATGTCATATTATTTACTAAATATCAACAATGTCACATTGTTTACTTGACTGCATTCTTTATTAAATATCTTAAGTCTACTACATAAAAAAAGGATATTCGTTTCGGGACACGCATATTCGTGTCACAAAATACGGTACTTCTGTCAACAAAAACGAAAATTAAAATGCATTATAAATTAAAAAATCATAAAAAGATTTTGACATAAAACCACACCCCATATTAGGCAATAAAAATAAATTTTGAAAGAAAAAATTTCTTTTTTTTTTTTTAAATAGTTTTCTTTGCAAGCTTATTTAAGAGAGAAAAAACTAATAATAAAAAGTAGACAAAGTTAACTATAAACACACCTACAGATACGAACTTACTTAATTAACTTATATAAGAAAAACTCTGGTGACTGGACCGGAAATTAATTTGCAGTTTATTTTCTTTCCTTTTATGGATTAGTAATTGCTTAAAAGGAAATTTTCTCTATCTATCGCTCGCTTTTCCTTTTTTCATTTTAGAAATTGTTCTTAATGGTCGAAATGCTATTATTGCGAATTGTTTATCGATCTGAATTTAAAAAATTTTATGTAAAAAACGAGTTAAACGGATAAACAGTAATTAGTTCTTATCATTGATTAGCTAAAAAATTCTTTTTCTCTCCCCGGTTTTTATTATTTAGACGAAACTTAAAGCGAGATGAAGTTCTCGATAGATAGTTTTAAATCTGGAAAAATGATAAAAAGTTCATAAAAACCCATACCCGATTGAAAGATAAAAGAGATATTTTTGTTAAGGTTTTTGTAGTCTTAAATTTTGTTGGCTCCATTCCCTGACTGGTTTACATCTATCACGTTCGCCATCTAATTTTATTTATGTTTAGTATGGAAAACACGACTTTATTACATCTAGAATATTCAGACATTTTCTTAAAACTTTTATCTACAGTTCCTTTCTTTCGAGTGGCCAGATCTTAATCGATTTTTGGATATTGATCCAGACTGCTTATTGTTTTTTCTTTACAACACGCACAGAATTGACTAAATTATCTTGATAAATATATATAATCAAACGATTCCGAATGATGGATCTTATAATGTCAGGTGATTGCTCCTCCGAGAGACAGGACACGAATACCAGAGTTTCCAGTTCGTGTCATCTCTTATCAATAACACAGACTAGTGTGTATTTTTTTCTTTTTTTCACGTTTTCAGCACGAAAACCACCAGAATGGATATCTCGGCTGACGATCCCGGAACTTTGCTAGCAGTGAGCACACTCCCATTACATAGTGAGGGTGGAAGACTTGGATCATTATCTGGCTACTGAAGTTCACCTGGTGAATTATGGGATAATTAATGAACTTTTTTTTGTTCTCTCTTTTAAAACCATTATAGCAGGTTTTGAGAAATTTCATATTGTTTTTTTTTCCCCTTAGTTGCTTGATTTTAATATCTCCCGTTGCTGTTTTCAGTTCGTTAATCAAATGAATCTAAAAGTCACGGGCGTACAGTGCGTGCTGTGCTGGCTTTTATCTGGTCTTTGTAAGGACGAGGAAGTGTGTGTGAGAGTATTCGACGTGCGTGATACAATCATCAGTTCAGTCGGACTGGGGAATTTGTCGTAAACTATCATAAAAATTGCATGACGCCCTTGATCATTTGCGAAATTGCGCCAAGTAACTATAGTTAGCTTCTCTCTCTCTTTTTTTGTTTCTTCTCAAAATTGCCGGCATCCATCTTAACAAATGAAATATCGCGATTAAAACATTGTAAGTCATGTATATTTTTTCTAAGAATTTTGATTTATGACTTTTTATTGCTAAATGCGGTTTGCAAAATTAATAAAAGTTGCTCGATCTAAATTTTTTTTGTTGAAGTATTTTTCTTAATCATTACATCAAATTTTTTTTTTCAAAAATTAAACTTATTTTTATAGTCTACCATTAAGAAAATGGCTTAACAAGTTTGTAATATCTGAGTCTTACTAGTTTTACCAGTTGAAATTTGATTTTTTCCTAACGTATCTTAACCAAGAAATAAACATTATATAGTGATATTCGATCAAAATTAAGCAATCACCTCTGTTATATATAGTATACATAATAAATAAATAAAATATTTTTTCTGTTATTCACAGAAAAATTGTGAAAACAGAACTGCAATTCATAATTACGATATAAATTTTGATAGTTACAGAAAAAACACTCTTGAGCAAAACGCAAAAGAAGTAATCGTGACTTGGATTTTTAATGTAAGTCTCGTTCTTGAAACGTGTTAATATTGTATTATATTTACATTTAAATTAGATTTTTAAAATTTTCAAACTTCTGTTTTAATGTTTATAAAATGTTAGTTTTGCAATAACTTATAAGATTATTCTGCTAAAAAGGATTGTTTGCTTTTGCAGATAAAATATTCTTAGAACGTCGCTTCACACACTTAAGTTTCACCTATAGTTTTATGTGTGCCGCACGAGGTTTCGATTAGTTACGAATGGATTGCCGAACTTCTCTCAACCGAAACCAGAGATTAGTAGTTGGTTCTTCTGAATTTTTTAAATGTTGCTAAAGCGACCTTCCCGCCCAAAAATCGGATTCGGAGTGAGAAGTGAAAAAGAATACTTTTCGCACGCACTCGAGTATGATCTATAGTTGTGGTCATTGAACTGTCGAGAAAGATTTTCGAATGTTGGAGGTCAAAAGTAACTACCGCAAGGTCATTATATGGATTGTTTTGCACGAGTGCATCGCAATCTGAAGCTGGATGATGGCAGTTCTCATTTGAATACGGTTTCGGTCAATTATAGAAGCGGACTGTGTGTTCCTTTTTTTGCTTCTACACTCCTCCCCTTGTTAATTATATTCCGTTTCTTGTATCCGTGCTTTAGAAAGTGATTGATTGCTCGTACTTAGAGAATGGAAACAATGTTTATTCGTCACCATGATTATTTAATTGCTACAAACTTCCGAGATTTCGTATACAAATTCTTCCAATATTTAATTGAACTATTATAAAGATTCTTATATAATCTGGCGAATTTTCCTCGCTACTTTTTCTTTATATATAACACACTTTAATCGTCATCTTTCCGATATCAGTTTGAATTTTAAATTGACAGTTCATATTCTACATTCATATCAGGAACTTACATAAACAATTCAATATTCGCAAACTACTGTTTCTTTAAATAAAATGAAAGTTTATTTATAGATCATTAGATTTCTTTCAAATTGTAAAAAGAACATGATCTCAATATTGCATTGTTAAGATTTATCAGGTTACACAAGCTAGTTTAACGTTTTAATTGTTTAATCATATCTTTAATGTGCAATAAGTATGTATGATTAATGCTCGTATATATCGAAAAGAAATATTTAAAATATTTTTGGAATTTTGAACCCAATTGAGATATAACTCAATCTAATTCTGATAAAAATCCAGACTCTTCCAATGTTACGCTCACAATTAACCTTAGCTTTTCATCGTAATGACTATCGGTTAATCGATATGAGTAATTAAAAAGTTGGTCTAATGAAGTTCTTGCTAAATCAAGGGTATCGGACGTCTTAATTCGAATCGGTTCTCAGGTATCAAACAAAGACATACCACAGAGTTCGATTCCATTTGTTAGTTCATTAAAAACTCTCCACCCTCTCTCTCTTTTTTTTCTTACAGTCCAATCAGTACGTGCCTAGAGGCAAATATTCTGTAAAATCGTTAGACCGTATTCAAAGGTTTGCCGACTTCGGGTCAAGAGTCAAAAACTGCACAAACGAATTAAAACCGAAGGTAGAAATATAGAAATGCGACATACTTAGCATTATTGACTTGTTCTGTATATTTTTCGATCAAACTTCTATTATATATCTCTGAAAGTATGCGAGTAATTTAGCATTCGAAGTCTGATCGAATCTATTGATAGCTCGATCTTAAGATTCAGATCGTTTTTGTTCTCTATCGACCTTCTTCCATTTATAAACATCGAAAGTCGCACCTGTTGCAAATTATGCAAATTTTCAGATTAGCAGGTGCTGGGCGGTTACACGGCGTGCTTTAGACATCCGGATGAGAATACACATTCCTCCATGTCTCGAGTCTATCTCGAATGGTAATAGCTATCATTATACACGATTGTTTATTTGAAGAGGTACGATTTGTTACTACAAACATCATGTATCGAACTTTAGTATCAACTTTTCTTTATCTTTTATATATTTATGCAGTCAAGAAAAGTATGTTATCAAATCGCAACTGCGCTTTACCTTCGCCAAGCTGCATGCGAAATTGACTGGGTTGTTATTCCATCAAAGATTAAATCGAGAGCAGTCCGAATGAGCGCGTGACTGATAGAGGCGAAAACCATCTTTAGTGTCTTTAGTTAAGTAACTAAACAGGTTTGAAAAGGACGCTCGTTATCGTGCAGAATCATTCCTTTTTGACCCCAAGCTCTGAACGGTTCAGAAATTAAACATCATATGAACGGCTCGTTGAACTCGTGACATCACAAGTAAATGAATTAATCACTTAGCTTCATTTTGCTCTTGATGAATTCACACCGTCTACTGCGTGGCTTATGGATGAAATTATCGATCCATTAAAAATCCCTACTCTTTTTGGGCGTTTTCCATCACAGTTTTATCATTATGGAAAACGAAAATCTAACAAAATCTTATACAATATTTATTTTTAAGCAGAAATAGACATAAAGTGACAAAGACCAAGACGTATATAGAATAATTCAACTTAAAAAAATTCGACTAAACAGGAAGTAAAATCAAATTAATAAAATACTATATAAAATAAACTTCCAGAAAATTTGGAAATATATTTTCTACCGCTTAGAAAAAAGCGATTTTAATGTTATCCAGACAGATAATCCATCTCGGAGTCTGTGAGTCAGTCTCAATATACGTGCTTTATCAGTAGCCAATGGAATGAAACGAAGGCGCCTTAGGCGCAACTACGCCCATTTTGTGAGTCAGTAAGCCTACTTAATATTCGACTCATAGCCGTTTTGTAATTAATATATAGTATTTTCGAAACGAGTCGCTTATCTTTTGTAGTTTTTCCGTTACGGATGCAGCTTTCTAACTCCTGTATAGTTCACTTTACTGTTATGTTTACGTGCTAGCGACGAAGCTGCACGCTTATTTTACGTCACTTGTATGAAAATTATTAAACATGTTTGAGTAAATGCATAAGATATAATAATAACATATTAAAACGATTAATATTTGCGTTTGTTTATTTCAGGGTATCTTTCGGTAGTTCGAAGGGTTCCATGGTGGAAACACTAGTCTATGATCATCACGAAGAGTTGCCATATTTGCCTCCTTTCAACACACCCCTGGTGCAAAAGTAAGTGCGATTCTTTTATCACAGATTTCTGTCTGTAACCTCGTTGTCCATTCTTGCCATTGGAATCATGCACGCAGCTGCGGTAACATTCAGGACGCGTGTTGGTCGTCACGTGAAGTCACGGCTTTAGAGGGTGACCATTGTTCGTTGCCCCGGGATACCTCCCAGGTGACAGCTGGGTCGGAGTGTTTACCATGTCCATTTTGAGGCCATCTGTTCGCGACCTCGGTGATCAAACTTCGTGTCCGGTTGATAGGTCAGCACGGAGGAGAATAAGGATGCTGTTTCTATAGCAACGGCTGTATCCAGAATCAATATGTCTCTCCCGCAGTGCAGTTTTATCTGGCTAGCCAGAAATAGAAACATCTCGGAACTCTCGATATGCTGAATAACGATATGTTAAGAAAACACAAAACCTAATTACAATAACGATCGAAGCGTTCGTCCGTATTATGAGGAAACCAAATAAAATCGAAAAGTGAACAATGAAAATAATGCTGCAAATCAATGTGAGTCATGGGTCCAGCTGATGGAAGTGACTGAGGAGCACAGATCCGATGATTCACGACTGACTTAATCACAATCTCTTCTCTCTCCCCGTTCCTGATTAGGATAACGTCACGACATTCGGATGTAATTCGGCATCCCATTGGATTTGCTTACGCGTGACGTATAATTATACACTCCCCATCGATTAAACTAGAGAGGATGGGCGCAAAAAACTGATTATAGAATGCTTTTTCATCTTCCGATTGTTATTTTTTTCTTTTAGTAATTTATGGGTTATGAAGCCGAGAGGAACTTTTAGCTTATGCTAAATGAATGATTAATAGCCATACTAAATGGCATACCTATCCACAAGAAAGCCGCCTTCTCATCTGATCGATTTTAGTCATTCGCATCCCAATAGGAGTCTAACTGATCGACTAGTCGCTTCAGTTCAACATTGGGCAACGAGCCAGCACTGTATCCACTTTGTTGTCGTACGACGGTCAGAATAAAACTAATCTTTAAGATTTCGAGCCATACCATTATCCCAGTTAGTCGTATGGGCAGTAGAATTACCAGATTATTTTATATTTAAAAGAGAAAAAATAACGCCAGGTGGACACTCGGATGGAAATTTTTAATAAGCAATAAATCTTGTATATATGCGACATCAGTGTTTTCATTCTTATTGTGCATTGGCTAGTTAGGGAAGTTACAAGATCGTAAAAGTGTCATCGCCGCGCCGCTTGTCTCGAGACGTTAATCGCTACATTTGTCATCCTCGGCATCGCCACCGTCTTTAATAATTTGTGCTAGGATGACGCATTTGTTTTATATTGGCCTTCGGTAGCATTGTTACCAAAGATTTTTAAATGATTCACGCATTTGACCGATATGACGTTAACGCGAAATAGCGTTTGATGATTAGCTTACACATGAAAGGTTATCGATTTAAAGAACGGTTTTCCGTTTTATCCCAAATCGCCATTGTTGACAAGGAAAGCACTTGTGACAATTATCGAATTGTCCGCTGTATTGCAAAAGACGCAATTGGTGACAATTTCCTCATTTGTGGAGGGCGTACAGTTTGTGTTGCTGCGCATCTTTTACGGTTAAGGGATCACGTGACAACCACTGAAGTGGCTGTGGTCTGGCCCGTTTCGGATCGTATTTAGTCGATTAGTATCATTAGTCTTCATTACGCTACTCTTTGTTCAACCATTTAAATGATTTCGGTTACATTAAATTAGTTATTATTATGAAGAATAATTAAATTAGGTTCCATAGAAATTATTCTCCTAGTTGACAGTTAAGATTAGTCAAATTTAAATGAATTCAATATCTTAACTAATAACCGTGGATTACACTAGTCTTGAGAGCTGTGAGAACAACTAAACACGAGATCTGCAATTGTCAATTTCGTAGGGCTCAATAAATGTCTGTGTTACTTCCCTCTTCGGTGCCCCTTACGGAGCGGGAAAAGGGCACCGGAAATGACAGAATAGAGCAAAGAAGCGCGACCTGTTATGGCTAGCCAAAGAAGGAAGAGAAAAACCTGGTAAAATGCAAATCCTTAGGAAATAAAATCCATTAGTTTTTTTTTTTGCGGAAATCACGTTTTAAAATGGACATCCGGTCGATATTAATCGGAGAATAAGACGACGAAATTAAATTTGAGAAGTCAGTAGACGGTCGCGCAGATAAAAAAAAAAAAAAAAAAAGCGGTCGAAGGGGCGTTGTTGCCCTTTTCTCCGGTTTCCGGTGCAATCTTTTGTTTCCTAGGTAAAGTCACGTGGTATCTTGTCACGTGGTCGAGCCGACAAATTTCAAGACGGGATGTGGAGTTCAAGGTCTGCAGGTAAAAATGACTTCCTTTTATAACATTTATGTGGCATTTCGATAACGCCCTTCACTATATTCATTTATTATTTTTTTAAATTACGCGAACCAATTTTACGTAAAAAAATAACATTCATAAACAAGTCGTTATACAGTATCCGAATTAGATATACTGTACTCGTGACTCTACTATATTTGAATAATTTTGATGTAAGTCGCCATCTAACGTGTATAACTGGAACTAAACTGTTCAAAAAAGGTTAGTTTTAATAATCACCAACAGATGGCAATATAGTAGAACTTTATTATTTGAGAATGATTATTTTTAAAATTAAGTTTTAAAATAATATCACAGAACGTAACAGCTGTTACAGTATAGCGTTACATTTTTTTTTTTTTTACCATTAAAAGATAACGAATCATATTCAGTAACAATTGTAATTTATTTTTATTATTTTTTAATTTAAAATATTTTAAAGATTTATATAAATATTGGATGAAAAGAAAATTATCATATAAAATATAAATGAATATAACGTTATGAAAATGTAATTTGTAAACTCGGTTTTATATATATTTTTTCAAAATCCAGATTAAGATTTGGTTATAGTATTATTTAAACCGTCGTAAATTATTATTAAAAAAGTTCTTTTATACAGATTTATTATTTATTTAATTGAATATTTTTAGCTTTAGATGTAGCCACATTCAAATATTGTTTTTCTGTTTGAAGTTCAAATCTTTATTTTGTTGTTATATTATTTGTGTTTTACAAATACATATTGAAATGTTTTGTGAAATTATTGGAATAAAATCTGAAATATTTACTTTGGTATTTTGTGTATTTACGTATTAAGTTTCAAAAATGTAATTTTGAGAGAAAAGACTGGTTTGTATTACTTCGCATAACACGGTGAATTTAATATAAAGCAGAACCGATTAGAGACACGAGTAAGAAAAAAATGTCATGTATCAGAATCGTGGGTACGAAATGTGTGCGTAACAAGAAGGAACTCTTCACTCTTTAATCCTGCTACGCTTACACGCGAGCAAAAAAACGAGAAATGTAAGTTTGTTTTAAATTCTCTCACAGAGCGCACGCGCAAATTAACTAGTTCGTCGACCTAAAGCCGGGGGCCAAATAAGGTCAAGGACGTAGGAGAAGTAACTTTTTCAACTTCCTGTCTGGAATGAAAAGGCGACCGATGCTATTCGTACTCATTTATTTTTTAATGAAAAAAAGAAATGAACTTTTCTTGTTTTCGGGAAAGTATTCTGCCGACGCGGATAAAAATCATCCAAATATCAAATCATTAGATTATAATTGTAATAATTATTATATATAATATATGTATATATAGGTCAAGGCTGAATTTTATCGCATCATAAATTATCAATAAAAAAGAACAATGAAGCTGTTGTAAATAATTAAAATGCATGTATTCATATGTAGCTCGCACTTTGTAATACATTATCCGAGTCCGAATTTCAGTAAAAGAGTTAAAAAAATCGCTTTATTTTAAACGAGTTTTAGAGTTCCCGATTCTTAATACTGTAAAATCTAATTTAAGTAAAAACGTGTCTAGTGTTATAATTTTAAACTAGGTTCGGTTTACATTTCAGACACGTGAGATACTAAGTTTATCAGTCGCGAGTAACCTTTTAAAAAACACATCTGAAAAAATAAAATCATTTCGATTTGAATGTTAAAATTAAATTTCAGTGTTCTTTCCCCCCCAAATAGCAGTTCAGAACCGTGCTCTATGTATAGATTATTGAAATATTCTTTATTCTGAGAAATAAACGTGACATCACTAATTCTAAATCGTGTTCTCAGGCTGGAGTCTAAACTGGTTCAAAGTAAACCAAGATCGAGATGATACTCGTCCCAGATAGCTGTGGTCGTGTGAAATCATACGGTTTTTATTACGAAATATCGTCTTCTTTTATTATAACACAGTTTCACAATTTCTTATTAAAAAATAACGCAACGGATTTTTTTTTATTCGTGAAGAATGTCTTTTATGTTGAAGTCGACTGGCTGCGTGAGGTCACGTTGTATTCGCGTTATTCTATTGTTTCAAATTTTCTTTTTTTGAGGTCAAAAAGGAGAAAATCGTGAATCAGCTGCATTCTCCAATTTAACTAAATATGCAAATATACACCAGCTACATTAATATATAGTATGTATATATATATAATTTTTTATCTAAAATTATTGCAATTTATTTATGCATAAGTGCAAAATGAATAGAAGGTATTGGAATTTTTATGCTTTCGTTAGTAGTGGCCCGTGCGATCCATGCACCTGTAACGTTACTAAACCGTGTATTCTAGCCAAAAGAGTCATTCACCGTACACCCCCTCACCTAACAAAATCGCCTAGTCCTACTTCCTCCCGCCCGATATCCTCGCTTAGTTGTGGTTAGCGCGTCGGTACATTCGGATTTTTATTTTAACATAATCGCATACAAGGTCGAGTCAAACACGTGGGCGAGACCAGTTCCCTAGATTTTTACCATCTCGCTTAACTCTTCAGTAGTTTATATAGTAGCATGAGTGATCGGGAACGTGAGTGAAAGGATAAGAAACGGCAGCCATATCTAATAGTTTCGAGACTAAGACAGGTAAGATGCCACTACATATCACTTTTACCGTTTAATTGTGGTGTCTCGTTAATATTTAAGTTTGTTTAGTCAAAGCTTCAGGTCGGTCGTGTACCATGCCGCCGACTGGGTGTGGTCTGAACTGATTGCTTATCCATTCTCCAGGCTGCCGCCGTCAGTTGAAATCTCTTTTAATTGAATTAATCGAGTAATCAATATAAAAAAAATATCAGATATCATGAGAAAATAGACGTTATTTTATAAATTGTCTGTTTAATTGTAATTACGAATAAATTTTAAAAGCGTAAAAATCTTCAAAATATTCGAAAAAAGAAACATACATAATCTCTATAAGCCTTTTTTTAATTAAAAAATTTATGCTTTAGTGACTAATAAAAATCCAGGTGGCGCAATATATGATAAAGATGACGGGTAGATGATGTGATTGATGGCGATCAAAAATGTTGAGTAATTATTAACCTGGATTTCGACTGTTATTAGGTATTCGACCTGATGATTGTATTTCGAGTTTATATCAGGTTTTATACATTTCCACACTTAAATTTATTTCATTATCTCGAGGGACCTGTTGGTCTAGCGAATGTTTGGTTGCTTAGCGATAACTAGTGACGTCACGATGGAGGGCAATCGTTTTAAAGAGCAACAGTAATTCGTTAATCCTCGATTTTATGACCTTTAGGGATAGCAGCGATTTATTCGTTACGCATTATCAATGTTTACAGATCGGAACGGTATGGCGCATTCACGGAATGCCAGTTTTTTCGAAAATGCAGTTAATCCGTTTTTACTGATTATCATCACGTGATTCGAAGTTAAAAAATGTATGCCGCATCATCACAAATTGATCGTTCATAATGGTAAACAAAAATGATATATATATTTTTTTATTATAGATAGATGTTTAAGGTAGATATCAGATTTTACGATGGATTTAAGGAGCGGAAATGTTGACTTCCTCTCGTTTCTGCTTGGGAACTGAACGTTGACAATAGCCCGTCGGGAAGCGCAATAAGCGTTCCCACGTCCTTCCATTGTATGGATAGGATGGTGTGGCATAGGATAGAAGGCCGATTCCGATATTTGAAAAAAAAGTATTTGTCTGCTGCAGCTTGATTTTTTCTTCCTTCCAGTAACGGAAAACCAGCCAACCCGCCATCCAAGGTGCGCGTTTCGTTCTTCGAATCGCAACGTCCACACTACGTAACTACACCGGACTCTCCTGACGTACCTCTGGACGTTTACCTTCCAGTTATGTCTGTATCGTCGGAGATGCAATCGCCAAACTACGATAGGCAGCAGAGGTAAGAGTGCAGTTATTAATAATTTGTAAATGTTGGATTAGGTCCAGTCGCACTTGTGACAGCGGTGCCTCCCGCGGCAATCAATGTCTGCTATAAATAGTGATGCCGGTGAGGGCGCTCGCCTTTTCTCGAACGGCGCTAAAACGTCGTTGGCGGCCATCGGGCATACAACCGACGATTCATTGCTAGATGACCAAAGACATGGCCACTTTGGATACTAGACTACATGTCTATTACATGATGGTGCCGAGAAAAG
>WUQG02386223.1:0-17892 GCA_011317285.2 Androctonus mauritanicus | reverse complement strand
ATAAAAAATAATAATACAATCAATAAATATATTTCATAATATAACAAATAATAATAATATAATAAAAAATAAAAACGCCTTCCTAATTTTTACTTTACCATATAAAAGTTATATTGCTTGGTGAGCCGCACAAAAACTTGCAATGGGCCGCGGGTTGCCGACCCGATTTATAGCATAATTGTTTTAGTTATGAATTTTCATTTATGAACAAATTCTTGTAACTAAATTATGTTTGTAATTCAATCAATAATTATATTAGTTAATATAATATTTAACCTCATCAATAATGACATGAGTATACATATCCATTCTCTGTTTATTAATTAATTTTTGAAGTAGAACTCCTGTTGTTACATATGTTAATCTTGTATCTTCTGATGTTACACTTTCTAACGAAATCTGGAAATTTTTAAATAGTTTCATATTTTTGTTAATATTATTTAATAAAATATCATTCATTTTTAAATTGCTTATAATTAGACTGTAAACAAAAACATACCTGATAGCCAACAACAGATCCTAGTGCCCATTGTCTTTCATGACAAACTCTATTTGCAACACTAATAGCAGCAATTCTTCTTGGTTGAGTAACAACTATATTGCAATATTGTTGCTTAGAAGCATAATAATCTAATATATATTGAGGAACTTGAGTAGTTTTACCACTCCCTGTAGAACCTTGAATTACTACTACTTGATTAATTTCTATTAAACGAATAATCTGCAACATCAAAATTACACATTTGATTTTTAAAAAGCAATAAATCAAAAGATATTTAACTAACAAATCTGATATAGTAAAGTTAATTATTGTACCTCTTATATTTTTTATTTCAATTGTTTGGAACACTTATCTATAATACAGTTAATACTTGAAAATAGGAGAAGCATTATGGATCAGAGCACTACCAAACATGGTCCTGTAAGTATGATTTACTCTCTCTGGTTCTCTAGTTGTTATATGACAGTGATTTAATGTGTATAAGAAACTATGGTAATTTAATACATGTAAGAAACTGAATATTTTGAATGTACTAAATTAAATCAAAAATTTTTATAATATAAATATACTTATAAAATCTTTTGATTAAATTTATTTTGAATAATAAATAATATATTGCTTTATTACTTATATTGTAATATTTTATCATAAGTGTTTTCTCATATTTAAATATACACAGTGTCCCTTATTCTAATATTTATAAATAATAACAACAGACACACTATATTTATATATTCTTGCTATATTCTTATATTTATATATAAGAATAAGTATGTTATCCTCCTCTCACTTTTATCTAATATCTCCTTATTTATTAGTTATGTAGATGATCTATTTATCATTCTTATTCAATGTGGGTCAGAGCAACAAATTGTTGACAAGCTAACAGACCAGTCATTGGGGTTCACACTTACCATAGATCAAAAGTCCTATTCAAATGTATATTTCTTAGATGTTGATGTAAAGATGGAGATAATGGCTACACTACAAATGTATATAGAAAGACTGCTTATGCACCTGTTTTCATACTTCAGTGATCATCTGATCCATTTAAATATAAAGTTGCTGTTTTTAAGTTTCTGATAAATAGAATATAACACACTGTAGTAATGATAATCTTAAAGCTTTAGAATATAATAATACACCAGACAAAGCTAGATGCTTATAATACATCTTTTGTTCATATTTATAACAACACTGAACATCACACGAGAAACAACAACACTAATGATGGCATTATAAATAACTGTATCCCTAATAAATTAAAGCGATACAACTTGCTTATAATTCCTATTATTGAAAAAACCAAGCAATTTGTTATGTAATAAGGTACTGAAGAGGGACTTGAATAATTGTCCGGAAATGTTTTACCTAAACATTGTTATACTTGCTGAAAGTGCTTAGTTTTTTCAATAACTGTATCCCTCTGCCAGTAGAAAAAATGAGCACAACCCATATTTAAGATCAGTAAATTATGATTATGCCCTGGAACCAATTAGAAGGACTTTAAATAACCAGAATATAAAACTGCCATATGGAAGATCCACGACCTATCATGTAATTAAAAATATGAAACCACACCTATAGCCTGAAATGAAAGCTGGAACACACATCATTCCACTATATAAGTATGATCTACAATGGCAAGAGGTTTATGTAGGGAATACAATGAAATCTATTAAACTCAGATTAACAGAACATAAACAAAATATTGAAAAAGCAGAATTTAAGACAATGTTAGTAAAAACTTTTCATCCATCAACTTTTCAACTTTTAAAATTAATGTTGAAATCTATTGGAACAAAGCAAAAGTTGTAAGAACCTTAAGATCGGTAGATGAAATTAGATAGCTTGTAAATAACAGCACAAAAAAGCAGTTGAAAAATAATAAATAAAACTTCTTTTAAGAAACGTTTTCAGTTGGTATACAACCATCTTCAGCATTAAGAACAGAATACAAAATGGATATAGCTTTAAATGTATGAAGACAAGTTATGATAAAGTATTGAAAGCAGAAAGTATTAATAATCAGAATAGGCAAGTAGAACAGCCAAGTACATCCCAACAAGGCTGCCCCAAAACCAACAGACATCTAAATATCTACCAGTGCCATTATTAACTAGAGGAATACCTGCTATAAATAAATTAGCAAAGAATCAAGAGCTAAAACTAGCATATAAGAGAAATGCTACCATCCTCCAATGTTTACGAAATGACAAGGATCCTTATCCGCCAAATCAGAGCTGGGTCTATGTTTTGCCCTTATACAATGAAGACCTTAATAAGCAAGAAGAGTACATATGGCTAACTACAAGGAACATAAAAGATTAGAATCCAAAAAAACAAAGCTGACATTAAAAACAAAAATTTAAGAACAGTATTAACAGAAAGGTCCTACAAGCATAATTTACAAATCAAATGGGAAGATGCAAGAATGGTAAAATCTTGTAATATTTTAAAAGAAAGCTTGTTGCTGAAATCATTAGAAATAATATGAAGGGGGCGATATAAAAACATCATTAATGGACAAACAAGTAAAGAGATTTTTTGGCAGTACACCTTGAAGAAAACCAGAAGCTGATAATGTGGTTGTGTGATACATAACAACTTAAGTATCCCATACAGGCTATTTAATTTAATCTTAGTTTGCTAATTTTTAATAAATTTAACTATAAATATTTGTAAAAATTTGCTTACTGGATAATATATACCCAGTAAAAGTAAAATTTATATACATCTTACATATTATATATAAAATACATTATTATTATTATTATTATTATTATTTATTAATGGA
This sequence comes from Androctonus mauritanicus, assembly GCA_011317285.2. NCBI lineage: Eukaryota > Metazoa > Arthropoda > Arachnida > Scorpiones > Buthidae > Androctonus > Androctonus mauritanicus. The sequence goes on along the minus strand of WUQG02386223.1, from coordinate 14,593 downwards.
AATTATAGTATTAATAATAAATTTTAAAAGTTTGTGCTCTATTATGAGATATGTTTGAAAATGAACTGAAAAAACTTTTCTATTCTGTTCCTAATGCTGAAAATGGTTGTATACCAACTGAAAACATTTCATTAAAAGTTTTAGTTATTATTTTTCAATTGCTGTTTAGTGCTATTATTTACAAATATATTAATAATAGGATATCAGGATAATAGAATTTTTTCATAAAACAGTTTAGGGATATAAACAAAAAATTTTATTAAACTAGATATTAGAAATTATAGTAGTGGAAAAAATTATTGCATCATCATATAAGTTTGTTGGAATTTAAAAATATATGTATCAGAACAGTAAACCAGGTAAATACTAGATAAAATTAAATATATACAAAGATGTATTTCTTTGTTTTCTGATTGCAAAACTATCTAATTAGCTTAAGTCCACTTTTGAAATTGTTGTAATGTTTTGAGTAATAGGCCATTTGACTTATAATTGTAATTCAGTAATGTGTATCCAGATAGGATGAATTAAATATTTTTATATTATTTGCATTGCTCACTATTGTTGAACATCATCAGAATGATAATATTCCCATTTATGATGACTGCAGTACTGCCCCTAGACCTGGGCAAACAGGACAGTTGCACTGGGCCCCACTTTAAAATGTGCAACTTTTATATTTTTTTACATTTTTTAGTAAAAATATAAGAACCAATAAGTAAGATTCAAAACAGCAGCTTTTAAGTGTAGCAAAATTTTGTATACAAGAAATATGCCAGATCACACCAAAAAAACAATGGCAAAATCTTTAAGAAATTGCTAAAAATATAAATAAAATTTCACTTTGAGGTTGAAAAAATAGTGCTTTTTTTGTAGAAAAACTTCAAAAAAACTTTCATCTATACTGCTTGTTGACAAAAAAAAATCAAAACATTGTTTTGATTTTTTTCTGACAAGCTGTAGTGTGTGTGAGTTGCTGATAAGCAGTGTTTTGATCATGGTTTTCATATAAGTTATTCTCATGAAAACTGAAATAAGAGCCACCTATTTCAGTTTTGTCCCTGGCCCCACAAAAGCTAGTGGCAGCCTTGGATGGCTGGACGATTGAATATGCTACTTATAAAAAAAGATGCAATAATTTTTTCCACTGTTGTATGTAGTCAAAATATAGTCATAAGATACTCTGGCAAGATGTTGTTTGATGATGAAATTATGACTATCATTAGAGGAAAAATAGTATAGTTGTTAAAATAAGAATTCATAAAATGAGGAATTCATTGTATATATTATAAAAACAATTAACATTTCATATATAATTGTGTGTGTGTGTGTGTGTGTGTGTGTGTGTGTGTGTGTGTGTGTGTTTGCGTGTGTGTGTGTTTGCGTGTGTGTGTGTTTGCGTGTTTGCGTGTGTGTGTGTGTGTTTGCGTGTGTGTGTGTGTTTGCGTGTGTGTGTGTGTGTGTGTGTGTGTTTGCGTGTGTGTGTGTGTGTGTTTGCGTGTTTGCATACATACAGGGTGATTAATTTTTCAATGCACCATAAGAAATCAGAATCAGTAAGTTGCACTGAAAACTGAATTGCAACATCCATTCCTTTGCTGATTCTTTTTTGACACACCATTTCCCTTATTCATTTGTTTCATTATGGAAATATTGAAGTTGTTGACAATTGGATGTTTGTTAGTAGTGTTTAAGTGTGGAAATTAATGTTTCACATTGAGTTGAGATTGAAAACTGTTTTAATCACAGGACTGGATCTGTGAATGCTTAGGAACTCACTATCAATGCAGAGAAATAGAAACTAATAGACAAGTAGGAACATCAGCTAGTACAAGGAGAATTTCAGAGATTTTAGGCAATGTATCCCAATCCACAGTTTATCAAAAATTGAAAAAACATGCATTTTGCTGCTTTAGAGTGAGTTTCCACCAAGAACTTTTGTCAGATGATTATGAAAAGCTGTCAATACAATGGATTTGGCAAATTCGCATCCTGATTTCATTAGAAATATTTTTTTCATGAATGAAAGTTCATTTACTCTACATTGTGTCCCAAACCCTCAGAATTATTGAATATGGTCCAGAACAAATCCCAGACTTATCTGCTGCATCCATTCACAGTATCCAACAAGAGTGAATAGTTGGGTTGGAATCTTTGGCCAAAGTATAATTCGGTCTATTTTCATTGACAGGAACTTGACCAGGCAGAAGTATTTAAATCTTTTTTAAGAAGAAATAGATGCATGGTTAAGTGAAGTAGCTAATGAAAATGAAATATGGTTCCAGCATGATGGGTATTCTGCCCACAATTACAAGCCTGTAAAAGAATACTTAAAAAACTGTTTTCCCAGGAAAGTATTGCCACCAACAGATTTGTGCTTTTGTAACTTTTTCCTCTGGGGCCATATAAAATCATCTGTTTATAGCCATGAGCTCTTTCCCAAACATCCAAGAGTTAGAAATAGCAATTAAAAGATGGCAAAATATCACACATACAAATTTCTCTTGTACAGACATCATTTTATGATTGGCTAGATTATTGTGCCCCAGCATACAGTGGATTGTTTGAACATCTAATTCAATTTTGAAAATGACAAAATTAAATTATTCAAACAACCAAGATTTCTTCATGCAAGATTTCATTATGTAAAACTTAAAGGATAAGATTTTGCTCTCTGTTTTTTCAGTTTTTCAACCAAAAGATGTCAGATTTTTCAAATAAAGTATTTTGTATACTAATACATTGCTATTTTACTTTATTTTTTTAACTGTAATTTATAATTAGAGTTGTCATGGTGCATTGAAAAACAAATCAGCAAAGGAATGTATAATGCAGTTCAATTCTCAGCACAACACCTACAGATTTCATATGGTGCATCAAAAAATGAATCACTCTGTATATATGAAATAATGTTCTAATTATGTTTTAATAATTGTAAATATGTTATTTATTAGGTTCATCAGCTTCAGTTACAGTTATTACAAAATCAGTCCATCAATGGTATAGGAGCTTCTGGTGATTCTTCTAAATCAAATGATTTGAGAATTCTTTTAAATCAAAATAAAAAATTGGAAGAAGAAAACAAACGCTTAACAACAGAATTACAAAATGCTTTAGATCAAACCACTACCCTATGTGAAAGGGCTTTATTGGTAATATAATTTTACTATTATTTTAAAATTAATATATAATAATGAATTTAATTTTAAAAATTTATTAAATAATAATTCTTCATGTTTAGGCTGAAATGACAAAAGATAAACTTCTTCAACGATTAGAAGAAATAAAAGAAAAAATAGGGTAAGCTATTAAAGATTAATTTTTCAATTTTTTATATCACTTAAAACAATAAAACATTAATTTACAAATCAAATCAAATATTAACTGAGTTAAATGAATATTACGAGTTAATTCATTCCTGAAGTAAGTTGATAAAGTAACTGAGAATCAATTTCCCAAAGACATAATATTAAAACCAGCAGTTCTGTTCTTGACAATGAAATTTGGCCATAATAAAATTAAGTAAAGATCAACAAAATCAATAGAATATGATTAAGCAATGATGATATTTTCATTTATTTAGATAGATAAATGAAAATATAGCCTTCAAAATCAAGCAAATTATGATGATAAATTATTTGTCATACAAATATTAAGAAATTTTATTCTTCACCGTCATCATTGATAAATGATTACATGAGCTTTTATACAGTGAATAATGCCTTAGGAACAATTTGGGAATGAAAGTTATTTACATAATTTGCTGGTGAAACAATGATAGCTAGAGCACATACTACTTCTCAATCTATCATTTTGATTTTTCTGATTTTGTAACAAACAAACAAACAAATTTTCTGCTACAAATTGAATTGTGCTGTAATATATTGCTATGTACTGGTTTTAAATATCTTTTTATGAATGTTTAGCATTTATTTATTGCAATTAAAGTTCATATTTTAGATTTTTTTGATATTTCATGTTTGGAAAAATTATGGACTGGGATTTTCTTATATATTTTTTTTTTTTTATAAAATCTCAAATTTTTATTAATAAAAGAAAATAAAATTTTTTGTACAATATTATGTAAAAGTTTTGTAAAAAAATTTCTTTTAAGGGAAATTAAAATTTGAATTCTGATTAAGATTGAAAAATATAATTATTAAAAAAAAATAAATGTTTAATATATAGGAAATTTTCAGATTAAAACAAACTTTAGGTTTAATTTAAATTTGAAATTAATTTCAAATTTTATAAAGATTTCATGCATTTTAAATATCTTATTGTTTACTATTGTTTATCAATAAAATTATAAAAAGTCAAATTTTTTATATTAAAGGGTGAAACTTGTTTTAAACTGTAACAAAAATGACACTACTACATATAAGAATAGATCAATCCAAGAATTACATAGGAAACTCAATAAATACAGTTTTAAACAGAGCTTTATGACCATATGCTGTTGGTCAGCAATAGAAAATTTTAACAACTGGTATGGGTATGAGCACAGGCATCAGTATATTAATATTAAAGCAATCCCAAAAGCATTAATATAAATATAATTACAGAAACTATAATGCAATAGTTTATGATAATTTTACCTATTTAGTCTATTTTTTGTCATTGGATTTTGAATTTCACAAACTACTAAGTGCTAAATGATCTATAAATTTAAACATAATATGGTAATAAACATCCAACAATTATGATTTTACTTATTAGTTAAAAATTATAAAATTTCCATCAAATATTGCCTTAAACTTATATAATTCTCAAAAATCTTCATTTTGTTAAATTATTTGCAAAAATAAATTCAGTTTTCCAGACGTTATTAATGATATTTTTCTCTTTATTAAAAATTTATTACTTATAGATTTTATTATTGTAATCATTTTAATAAAATTAATAAGCACAAAATAATTACTTTGTTTAATATTGGTTAAATATTTTAGTACATTGGTTATATTTAGCATATTCTAATAGAACAACAAAATATTGGTAATTCAAATTTATATATGGATAAAAAATTTATTAGAGATTTATACACATGAAATAATGTGTAATCATCGTTTTATAAACTTAATTTTTATATTAATATGAAACTATTGGAAAATGGAGTAAGTACATTATTGATACTCATTTTATCAATATATGTCAAGTTTAGATTTGATACTAAATTTTCTAATGAAAGTGGAATTGAATTTTGTTTTAAAGTCAGTGGTACACAAAGTAAGTTTGCTATATTTGATACAATCATGAAGAAAATAAACAAGAAAATTATTGATTTAGACAAATTACAGTGAATAACTGATTGATGATGAAAATAGTTTCTTCACAAAAGCAAAAAATTATCCTTGCAAAATAAGAAGTGGTATAGTTTTATGCTGTTTGTTAAATTAAATATTCATAAATTAAGAAATATCTATGTAGAGTCCCAAATCATTAAATACATTATCCAAGTTGATTTTATTTTTTCTAATAAGTTATTCTGAACTTTAAATTATTTCAATCAACAGAATACTCCACAGATAAAAGCAGTTTTCTTTCAAACAAATCTTATTTAATTTGTTCATAGATTTGTCTCATGAACTGTAAGCATTCATCCTAGGTGATATAATTATGGTGACCATATTTTTTGGAGAAAATAAAGGACAAATCAGAAATTGTTCTTAAGAAGAAAAAGCAAGTTCGGTTTATTTGTTTCACTAAAACTGAAAAGCTTTATAACATTTATTATAAAATATAATAAATGTTATAAATTATAATAAATGTTTTGGTATTTATTATAAAATATAATAAACAATACCAATAGTAAACAAAATGTTTTAAACAATCATATTATTCTTTAAAAAAAATTAATTTTGTTATTTTTCATAAGAATGAACTTTTTTTAATAAATCAGGTTTGTTTTTTTAAAATTTATAAAATAGTCATGTTGAAGTTGTCAACATAACTGTTTATGTCATGTTAAAGTTGCATTTGGTATAAATGCATGCTTCCAATGTTTCAACTTGATTGGTTCTTTCAGTGGTCCACATATTATTCACTAATGAAAATACCTCTTTAGTGAGGGCATTAGATCTGGGAGACAGAAGCAAAATTCAGCAATTTTTAAGCGATATGTGTTTATCTGTGAAATATTCAAAAATTCTAACCCATCTATATTGACAGGATTCGTCATTTTGTTTCTATTCTTTGATCTTTTCACAGGTGAAACATAAAAACATGGCACCATCACAGAAAATGACAATGTCATATTTCTGTGGACTGTCTGTTGTGCACACCAGTATTCAATTTACTAGTTCAATTCACAAAATGAAGGACAAAATGATCATTTCAGAAAAAAATAAATCTAGAGGACAAAGAAGTGATTTAAAGGAATGTTCTCTTAAATAAAGGACATATGGTTAATGTAAGTATAATTGATCACAAAAACTAAGCACTTTCACAGGTTAAATATAATATTTAGCCTGTGAAAGTGAATATTAGAAAACTTTTGATTATTCAAAGCAGATAAAGAAAAGGTCCTGAATGTTAAACTTAAATAATGTACTGATTAAGACAAAACATAATTTATATCTAGCAGTCAATTAAATAAGAAAAATAAACATGTGCTGATAGGAGATTTGTTTGACTAAAGAGTTCTACATTCCTCAGATTCTGCATAATTCAAAAAAATAATTTTTTAACAAAAATTTTAAATCAAAAATTACCATGGCTAAGTGGACTATAGTGATTTCAACTATAAATGTTATGTTGCCATATTGTTTCCAGGCTAAAAGGAAGATAACACCACATGCAAAGATACCATATCAGTAATATAATGGTTAATATCAATGAACAATATATAAAATATAAATACAGAAGCAATATGAAATTTTAAACATTGTAAACCAACATGTTCAGACTTGTAACTTATAAATGCAATAAATGTTTATGGTCTATATTTCAAAAAAAAATTGAAAAATTTGTTTATGTAAAGTCAAGAATAAAATACTTTTTAAGATTTTATTAAATATGAACTTCTAAATATTGGTATTTTAAATAAGAATATTTCTAGCTGTTCTAATTTATATAAAAGTAATAGGCTGAAAATGATTGCAAAATGATGTTTGAATGTAGTGATTAATAAATATTTGGACAATATTTGGTACTTTCACTAGTAATTAATAAATTTGTTGTAAGATTTATATTAATTATAAAGATAATTAAAATTTTTATATTAATTTGATTATTCTTACAAATTTGTTATATTGTTAGTCATTTAAAAGTCAAATTATATTTCATAGTCAAAAGAATAAGTATTATTTTTAAAATTATTAAAAATAATGATAAATTGTTAAAAGTAATAATAAAAACTTAATATATATATATATATATATATATATATTTTTTTTTTTCTTTTGATTTAGAATGATAATCAATTCTCTCAATAAGTCTTTTGAAAATAATCCAGAATTACAAGAAAAATTAGAACTTATTAAAGAGCTTCAAGAAAGAATTATAAATCTTCAAGTAAATATTAATAATATACAGTATTTATATTAATGTTTAATGATAATTTAATTAAAAGTAAACTAACTATTTCAAATATTAAATATAAATTCAGTTTAATTATGAATAAGATTTCAGAAGTGTTAGGAAATAAAATTTCTTTCAATGTTCAGAATTACATTTAAAAATTATTTTTCCCAAATTTAATTATTTTATAGTTTCAAAAATTTAATTTATAATCTTTAAACCTTTTAGTCAAAATATATTTTGAATAATTATTATAATTTAATATATGATAAATATGATTAATATGCAATATATTCATTGCATATTTAATCATATTTATTACATTTTAAATATAAATTTGTGTTAAATATAAATATATATAATTTTATAAGATCATATTCGATCTTATAAAATTATATTATAATATTACATAATATTGTGATTTTTAAATATAATTCTGCAACATTGGTCTCAAAATTACTTTAATGAATGAAAAATACATATTGAACAAATGCATTGTATTATGAAGATTAATGCATATCTTCCGTATTGAGTATAGAATATGTATACAGTGCATAATGTTAATTATGTAAGAATTTATGTAAATCTGATTTATATAAAATCCACTATATAAAATGCTCATAATACTATTGGTATTATAATAAAAGTTGAAAAAAAAAATTCTCATTTGATTTTATTATATGGGATATTAACGCTTCATAATCAATAATGATTTTATTCATAATTTTATTATTTGAATGAATGAAAAGCACTGTAAATGTTAAAGCATTGGAAAAATAAATACAATAATTGAAATAAATTAATATTAAAATTTATAATATATCAAATGCCAAATAAAAAAAATTATTTGGCATTTGATTTCTTTATGTAGATGTTAAAATTCCTTATGAAACTTTGTAGAAATAATTATTATTATTTTTTATATATATATTATATCTAAAATTCATATAAACATGTTCTTTTTAGATTGAACAAACTTCAAAATGTGATTTTTCATTGTTTTCTCCGATAAGTAACCATAAACAAGTTTGTTACATTTTTTTTTTTTTAATTTTATATTAAGTTTGTTTATAAAAGAAAAATAAAATATTTTTTTTTTTTTTTTTAAGGATTTGGATAAAGAAGAAAATAAATCTGATCAAGAACAAAATGAAGCTAACATAGAGGAAAATGAAGGAGATGAAAATGAATTTCAGTTACAGTTAACATTACGTCAAGCAGCCATGAATAGAGAGCTTCAAGAATTAGAGCGAGCTCTTGCTTTAAAAGAAGATCTTGCTTCCCGCATGAAAGAAAATGATTCACAGATGGCTGTAATGAGAATGCAATATGAAGTAAAATAATATGCAAATTTTTATTATTTATATTAATTTCAAAAATTCCAAATGACTAATGCATATTTGATTTACATATTAAATTATAATTCAAAATTTTAGAATTGTTTAAAGCAATTAGAAGAAGAAGTTGCTAAACTTCAAAAAGAAAAAGAACTACTCTCCAATCAATTGAAAGTTGCTCATACTAACAGTAACACAAATAAGTAAATATTACAAAATAATTATTTACGTGAAATATTAATTTTATTTTAACATTAATAGAATACTTTAATCATTATAATTAAAGTATTTAATTATAATGATTTATAATTCCTATTGAAAAATTAAATGATTGTAATTTTTTAATATTATATGAAAACAATATATTAATAATTTATATTATAGTAATAATCTCTAACAAGTCTGCATAACTTGTAAAATATCAAAGATCACATTGTCCCAAAGAAGAATGTGAGCCAAATTCTTTTCAAGAGTTAATAAAATAGTAAATATATTTCCTTAATTATTTATTTATATGAGACAGTTGAGTCTGACAAAAAAAAAAGGAATGGAAATATAAAACATATATTATTGATTAATATTTATGCTATATTTTATAAGTAAATAAAATTAGAAAAACTTAATAGAAAATTTAATGTGAGATATTACATTTCTTTTTGTCAATAAGCTTTTCATATTCATAATCAAATTCATGGTGTAAAACTTCACAATGTATTACAAATATTCAACAAGTAACATACATTTTTATCCAAATTCATAATTGAAAATGTTTGCTCATAAATATATATATGCTTCCAAAATGTTAACATTTATTAGATTTTTGTATCAAATAAAGCTACTATGAGATTTTTCAATAAGGCACTTAGGCATGTTATGCAGGCCTGATATAATATTTACTATTAAAATTTATTATTAGTATCATTTTGTTTATTATTGAAAATAATTTTATTATTATAATAATATATTTTAAGTTTTAGACATTGAATACTTTTTGAAAATTTTTTATTACTAGATTTATTTTTAAATGTCGATAATGTTAAAAAATATATATTTATATATACTTTAATTACATAAGTAGTTCATAATTTAATAGAAAGCATATTTTGATGTTTCAGAAAATCAAAAATATTATCTTCAGCAGAATACTTTAGTTTTTATCTGTTTATAATGATGATATTTATCTAAAAGCATTAATTTCTAATTCAGAAATATTAAAATGTATTGTTAATTTTCTCCAAGTGATATTATAGTTATAATAGTAAAGTTCAATGATTCATTAAATTGCAAAAATAAATCTTGTTTATTTTTGCTATTTAATGAATCATTATATGAATCTCCACAAACAAAACAGGAGAATATAAATCCAGAATGCTTAAAATGTTGACAATTTTTTGATTAAATACTTAATCTATGCCATTAGATATGACTCTCTAATAGTTGTTATAATATTCTTTATATGAATTATATTTATTTAAAATATTGTATTCATGTTATATACACAAATATAAAATATTCAAAATAATGATAAAATTTAAATTAAAAATAATATAATTTTTATAAAATTATTTCATAAATTAATAATTGTTAAAAGTTTCTTAATTTAATCCATCATTTCATCCAATTAAAACATGTTAGCACTCTGTTTTGATATTGCATAAAAAACATTATAAATTTTCGAATATGCTTAATATCTGATTATTTTTTACTTCTAAGTTGATTTAAGATGAAAATTATTATGTTCTGATGTATTTAAAATAAATATCCATACATTTAATTTGCTACTGTTTGATTTGGATTGAGAATTCATTGTCCTTGATTTTTGCTATCATTCAATGGCATCATGTTGAAAAATTAATCTTTGTTTTAGAATTATCTGTATTTATGACTATGATGCAGCTAGTATGACCTATAATTGATCAATGTAATTCACATACATATGAATCTACACACAATGATCTGATACACAGTCATTGTCCATTTATGGTTGATTCCTTTGGTTTATGTTTGATATTATATTGTACTATAATTATAATGACATAAACATGCAATAAATAGAAGATATTTTTAACATAAAACTATATTTATTAATAACTAGGATGCATTGAACTGAACTCTGCTGTAAGTTTGTGAAGAAGTTAACTCTGACCTATCATATTTTTATTTTATTATACTCTTCATTATTATTTTTAAAGTATTATATTTAGTTTAAGAATTAACTCACATTTCACATCCTTCATCTCATCAGTTAGAAATTATGAGTTACGGATCAGAAGTCTGTTTCCTGATGAACTTTCTTGACTTGTGACGACATCATCTCTGTCATTTCCATTGACATGATGTGAGAATAAAAGAATGATCTTGTATCAACGTTTTATATTCAGTACATAATTAATTGTAAACAGGATGACATGATTGATTACTCTGTAAACTAAGAAACTTGAACTTGTACACAACTTCTATATAAATGAGAAAACCTCAGGATTGTATTATACATGTCAGGACCCAGGACATTACTATAAAAACATGTCAAATGAGGCAGGGAGGTATGTGGTATTGCATTGAGCTGATTTATGACTTTTGACTCTCTTATAAGATTGACAATTGCTTGGGTTTGTATCAGAGAATAGAGGTAATGGAATTAATTATTATTTAAAGTTATATTTAGTATTATTTTGGGTCTTTGCATTTTTGATTAAACAAGTTTAATCTTATTTTCGGAAATAATAAAAAGATCTGAACTCAGGCTGGACTCTGAGTTGGCAGGGTCATAAAAGCCGTTAAGTTTAAATTATTGTTAATTTTGAATATAATGACTTTGCAAGTTGAGGATAATCCATAATTTGAAATTTAAAAGTTGATGATTAAGTTTGCAAATGTTCATTGCAATCACAGTTCTGTATTTTGGAGAGATCAGTAATGTTTTCTCCACAATATATTATATTTGCAATGTTAAACATAACTAACAGAATTTCTTCTACACCTGAAAATATTTCCTGAACTCACTTCTGGAATTGTCTTTATAATTTGATGTGTTTTGAATATCATTGTTTTAGAAATGCACCTTCTTGAAATGTTTTTAAACAGTGGTATCAGCATAAAGGAATAAGGATGCTCAAATACAATAATTTATCAGCTAAAAACTGTCAACAAAATAATCAACACATATTCAAATACTGTATACTATTAAGTGAAATATAATATTAAATCTTTCATTGTAATAATTGAAAACATTAAACTTATCAAATTTGTAAAAATTTTTTAAAATGGCATTATCATAGATATAAAGCTTTGGAAATTAATCTATCTATAAAATTTCAGAATATGCAATATTTTTTATAAGATGCATTCAAGTATTACATGAGCATATTTTAGATCATAATATATTGCATATGTATTATACAAATAGTTGCAGTGTATGAATTATATTTTAAAATTTTTTAAATCTTATTTAATTAAAACCCAGCAGTGGTTTCATGGACTTCTCAGTCTGAAGTTTACCAAATTCATTAGGAAGATTGAATAAATTTTTTTTTTTTTTTTTGAAATTTGAAAAAATTAGAATTTTTCTAAATTGATAAATTCTTTCCAATGCATTTTTTACATTTTGCAAAGCATTAAAATCAGCTGATACAAAAATAGCATATGGTGACATCCGAACATGAAATCTGTCTTGATGGAAAATATGGTAGATCTTCATAATTAATAGTTTCTAAAAATAGGTCACTGTTTCACAGTATGCTTGTTTCAAATCATATTGTGATGTATGTAAACCAACTATTAAATTTGTGATTAGATAAAACGTTTTTTCTGAATAAATATAATTTCCTCATTTTAATATATGTTAATCTATTATTTATCTGATTTCAGATTTTTATTTAAGCTGTTTATTAAATTTTGAATAATGATTTAACATATTCCTTTGTGTGGCTTTCTCTTTCTTTTATTTATATTAATAAATTTATTAAAGATTTCATAAAATTTCTAATAGGAATTGTTTAATATTTAATTATACAATTTAAATACGTATATTAGAAGATAAATTAATAAACAATACTTGAAGAAATGATTGTTCTAATGGAAATGATATACTCTTATGTCATAAATTCTGATCATAGTTCATAGTGTTTAATATATCCTCAACCTTTCTCTTTAAGAAAAAAAAGAAACAAATTATTTTAATATCTTTAACTATAATGAGAAATTAAATTTTTGAATATCTTTATCATAATAATTTGCATATTATATATCCAATAAAAAAATTCATAAAACAGTTCTTTCAAGTTTCTTTTTGGTGGGAAATTTTTGCAAAATATACATATAAACATATCAGAGAATGTGATAAAATTATATTAAATTTAAACAATATGTGATTAATAGTCATTAAAACTGAAGAATGCTTCTGGAGATCATGTTTCTGGATGCCCCTGTTTGTATGCTACTCCTAATGATGCACCATCTCCAAATGACCTTAGACAACTTCAGCTCACAAAAACTGCCCCTATGCTTACAAATGAAATAGGAACTGCAATTATTTTGAAATTTGGAAAAGATTTAGAGCTGTTGAAATTCAATCTTTTTGTTTGTTTACATAATTTTGACAAGGAAATATCTAATTACATAATAATTTATTAAAAATCAGCAACATAATATAGGAAAATGATTTTTTTTGCATTATAAAGTAGAGCCTTATTAGAAACAAAAACTTTAATTCAGTCAGATGATGTAGATTAAAAAATTGCAAAAATTTTTTATTAAAAACTCGGAGTGATAGCTCCCATGAAACTGAACACATTCAGGTAAAAACATCATCACTAAAGGATTAAAAATTGATCATATATCTTCTTCCCCACGTAAGAATTTCTTTACCTCTCTCATGTCTTGAAATGCTTAGGTAATATTTGAATGCCTTCTAAACATTATTTCATTGTTCAATAAATATTACTCTTATGAATAGATTATATATCTAATTCTGAATAAATTTTTATGCTAGCTTATCAGTTCAACCATCATTTTATATTAAATATTTAACTTCCTTTTTTTGGTTACAGTTTAACCTAACACAAAGAAAATATGAGCAGGAAAATAGTCAAAAAGTTGTAGAAAAATAATAAAACGTGCCAATCACATCCTGTTAGTTTTGGTTAAATGCCACTGGCACAAATTAATGATTGTTTAAATGCAATTGACAAGTGCTTTCAATTTTGAAATACTTCATTAGATTCATTTCATTTTTGTTAACATATTATAATATCAAGCACCATACATGCAGATGGCATTAGCCAAATCATTTAAGCCTATCAAATAAAATTTTGATAATTTTAAAAATATTTTTATCAAAATTGAAAAAAATTTTACTAGCTGGACTAATATGTTCAGAACAGTATATTAAACAGTATTTCTAATAATACATGACCACGTGGAATTAAATCTAGTCATTAAGTCCATCAAAGTTTAATTAAGTAAGAATCATATTAAAATACAGAATATAATACATAGAAAATTAGGGATAGACTATATGTTTAAATAAAACTATAACACCCTTTAAATATGAAATATGAATTTCGGTAGTTTGACAAAATAATACTCAGCATAGTATTTGACATATGCCATTAATTTCACATATAGTAATCATATAACCATTTTAATCTGATAATATTGCTCAAATGGCATTATTCTTCCATGTTTATGCTTTTATATGTATATATATATATTTATATTCTAAAGTCTCTGTTTTTGTT